>OY755182.1:8250962-8277259 GCA_963576735.1 Bedellia somnulentella
GATTACATAAATAACGTTTCAAACTATTGTTTGTTCTGAACGCAACTTTAATACCAAACCCTTTAAGCGTCTTTGAAATCTTTTCAGAAATTGGACCAACATAGGTGAGACTGGACTTCATGCGGTCCAGTTTTTCAGGTGGTATAACATATAAGAGTCTGTTCACCATGTTGGTCCGTTTTCTTGTAATTAGTCTGTCTATTAATTGCTTGGTGTAACCGTTTGCAACAGCTATTTGGTAAATAGTACTTAATTCTTTATTGTAATTAGAAGGTGATAATGGAACTGTTAGCAAACGGTGTACATAGCAATGAAAAGCTGCAAGCTTGTGTTGCCAAGGATGGCAAGAAAATGCGGGGATTACTGTATCAGTCTGTGTAGGCTTTCTATAAATCTCAAAAACATGCTTATTTCCTGACCTTGTTATTTTAAGATCGAGGAAATTGAGAGATCCGTCCTGTTCCTTCTCTAACTTGAATTTAATTTTAGGATGTATTCTATTTAAAATTTGAACGAAACTATCGAGCTGCCTATATGTACCTGTCCAGCATACAATTATGTCATCGACATATCTATAGTAATAAAGTATATTACTCCTCCCAACAATGTTGTTACGCTCAAAATTATCCATAAAAATGTCAGCCATCAAGGGACTTAATGGAGAACCCATTGCCAGGCCTTCTCTCTGTTGGTAGAAATAATTATCAAACATGAAATAATTTTGCTGCATACAGATGGAAGTAAGCCTTGATAGCTGGCATCTTTCCTCCGGATGTAGTCGCTGAGTTACCATGAATTCTGAGATTAAACGTAAGCAATCTTTATATGGTACGTTTGAAAACAGACTTTCTACATCCAGAGAAACGAGCTTGGCATTGCAAGGAAGAACAACATCCTTTATTTTATCAGAAGTTGCGTTCAGAACAAACAATAGTTTGAAACGTTATTTATGTAATCAAAAAGAGAAATTAGATAAACACAGACAATCTGGTGTTTACAAAATTGTTTGTCCTGAATGCAACAGCGTCTATATTGGGAAAACTGGTAGAAGTTTTCTAACAAGATACGGGGAGCACGTGGCAGCATTCAGAAACGACCATCCAGAAAGGTCTCACTTTGCGAAACATCTATTGGATACTGGCCACGTTCTCCCCGATAATCATAATCTGGAGATTTTACATACTTGTAATAAGGGATTAAGATTATGTCTTTTAGAGAAACTTGAAATCTCCAGATATGATAATGATAATTCCGTTGCACTGCTGAATGAACAGCTGGGCTACACCGTTTCCCCACTTTTGTCAATTTTTTCCAATAATATAGTCACTCGTCATTGATGTTTTTTGGGTGGGGGAGTGGGGAGACTGGCCTATAAATATAACCGCAAAATCGTATGACCGGCACTCGGTGGTCAGCTGCCGAACTGTCTACTAACTGCTCGTCAATGACTCGTGTTGAGTCGAAACGCGTCGCATGTTTATGGTTGCCTGTGGTTTTCGCTTGCGGGTGTGTGTGTGGTGCATTGTCTGCTTTTCGATTTCTTGTAAGTGGGAGGGCGGGCGGTGCACAGTGCATGTTGCATGAAGACTGCAGGTATTATTTAGCGGAATTAAGCGAAGAAATTTATTAATATTAGTATTAATCAAATTATTTTATCTTGAACCTTTGCGTGTTATTTAAATACACCGTCTATGAACTATGTTTTCAATGTAGATGAAAATTACAAACAATTAAGTATCGTTTGAATTTCTTAAGTACATTTCATATATTTTAGTATTATTAAACAGCACGTGTGCTAAGTTCAGTTGGAGACATCAAAAACCGTTTAGTGTTGCTCTTGCAGCGTCATAAAGAGTACATTTGAGAGCTTCACAGAACGGCACTTCCTACAATATTTCATGTATGCGGAAATGTCTATTTATGTAAACATGATATCGATACAGTACAAAAAAAATATAATTTTGATGTTTTAATTGTATAAAATCGATATTTATACAGCTATGAAGCTTTATAAATTCCTCAGATTCTATCGAAGGTTCAATAGGGAGCAGATTATGAATTAAACATTTTGATAAAAGATTAAAGTATATATTTTAAAAAAACTTAATTATAACAACCGTGATAGCCCAGTGGGTAGAACACTCGGTTATCGTGCAAACGACTAGTGTTCAAATCCTGAGTCGGGTCTACACCAATTTGTCTTTTCTAAAGACATATGTGTGGTTAATTTATCTGGTTGTTAACGGTGAGGGAAAACATCGTGAGGAAACCCACATGGCTGAGTTGTACTTAGTCATGTGACAGTGTATTCGTACAAAACGGCGATAGGCCTGCCCCCTATCACGTGAGTAGACTGTCCATGCAAAACGTGGGTACTCTGAACACCAGGTGACAAAGTCACGTGATGTTCAGAAGTATTAGTACCTCAGCCAACCCCTTCGGGGATATGCGGCGTGAACGTTTATGTTTTTTTATTTATATATTTATTTATTCGTTGACCACCAACAGCAAACACAACAAACATGGCACAGAACATACAATTGTTTTACAAAGCCAATGACAGGTGATCACAATTACCGGTTCAAAACAAAAGAGGAACGAAATTAAGGCGGTTGCCCGCGAAAATACAGCAAGTTCATTAGAAAAAAGAAAAATAATAATATTATAAATAACGTTTAAAAAATACAAGGAAAGAAAGAGAATAAAAATATAAAAATATGAACAAAACCAAAAAAAGACCGTGAATGATGATACTATGATGGTAATGTATATAGGTATGTGTGTGTGTATGCGTGTGTGTGTGTGTGTGTGTGTTTGTGTATGTGTATGTGTATATGTATGTTTTAATTATGCTTATACTGGTTAACTTTGACTTGTTTTAAATGTTTCTATAATATTCTTACGAAATTCAAATCTGTTTGAAAAAAAAGGGTCCAAATCACTAAAGTTGTTGTTGAATTCGTACAAAATACGGCGGATGGGAGCATTTTGAGAGTAGTTTGTTCTTGAGTGTGGAATATGAAACAAAGATTTTTGCGTATGTCGGGTTCTGTAAGAAGGGGTGTTAATTCCGATTTGACATAAAATGTTGGGGCTATCTATGCGGTCATTCAACAAATCGTGTAAAACAGACATATCTGTAAGTAAGCGACGTTCATCAAGTTTGAGGACTTCGTGATATTTACACGATGATACGTAATCCTTGTTCCATACTCGAGCTCTGTAATTTAAATGTTTAATGAAAGTGCGCTGCACGGATTCAATTTTATGAGCATATTTTATATATTGGGGAAACCAGACGGAGGAAGCAAACTCGAGGATACTACGAACGTAGGCATTATAAACTGTCTTTATGCAGTTGATGTCAGTAAATGGTTCACAGACTCTCATGACAAATCCTAGATTTTTGTAAGCCCTATCTACTATTTTCTCAATATGGTGTTCAAATGTAAGTTTTGAGTCTAGAGTAACTCCCAAATCTCTCACCGTATTATCTCTACCAATGGGAGTATTATCAATGTAGTATGTCGCACTGATTGGTGAAGAACTACGTGTGAATGATATTATCATACATTTAGATGCATTTACATTGATCCTGTTAATTTTATAATACCGTGTCAAGCGATCTAGGTCACTTTGAATATTTTGACAGTCGTTTTCATTGCGAATACTGTGATAAATTTTTGTGTCATCTGCATACATTAAAAAGTTGCAATTTTGGAAAACAGTGTATATATCATATAAATAAACGTTAAACAACAGAGGACCTAGATGTGAACCTTGCGGAACACCAGAAGGAACATTAATGTAATCTGATTTAAAACCTCCTAACACTGCAGCTTGATGGCGATTAAAGATGTAAGACGTTATCCACCGATACAGATTTCCTTGCACACCGAGATGATATAATTTGAGCATTAGAATAACATGGTCTGCTCGGTCAAAGGCTTTTTCGATGTCTGTATATATTGCGTCAACCTGAGCTCGCCCTTCAAGTGTATTTAGTACATAATCTGTAAATTCAATTAAATTTGTATTAACAGATTTTCCCTGTAAGAAGCCGTGTTGTTGTGGGGGAATCCCGGGTTTAACTATAGGATAAATTCGCTTGTATGCTATTTTTTCAATTATTTTACCAAAAACATTTAAAATAGAGATTGGTCTATAATTTGAAATTTTATACTTAGGACCTTTTTTGTGTATAGGGACAATTAATGCTTCCTTCCAAATTGATGGAAAAAATCCTTCACTAAATGAGCGATTAAAAATTATCGTAAGCGGTGTGGAGAGATTATTTGAACATTTCTTAATGAAATATGGTGGAATACCATCGGTACCTGCTCCCCCATTAGGGTCAAGGGATGAAAAAAGTTTGATAACTTCTTCTGTGTCAGTGTTAATATCGCACAGAGTATTACCGGTTTCTGTGAAGGGAGGGGGTAGTGGAGGCAAGTTATATTCATCAGAAGGTTTACTAAAGACGGAGCTGAAATACTCATTAAACGCATCACAAATGGACTGCCCTGAGTCAAATGTCTTATTGTTGTGTTCAAAGATCTTAGGGTACGATGATCCTCCGCGGCGCTCTTTTATATGGGACCAAAATTGTTTGGGGTTGCGTTTAATGTTAATTTCAGTAGATATCAAATAGTTATTATAGCTGGTTTGGTGCATAGTTTTGCATCTTTTTCGCAAAATAGAAAATTCGTCATAATCGAGAGGGCTATTTGTTCTTTTCCATCGTGAATGAGCTTTGTGTTTCTCCATCAGTGCTTTAACTAAAGGCTTGCTATACCATTTAGGATAGTTACGATTTTTGTTGCGTGTATCAAACGGGACAAATTTGCGTGTTAAATCATTGAGAGTATCATAAAAATAGTCTAAACAAGAATCAACGGAGGGTGCTTCTAACAATGGCTGCCAAGAGATGTCACTTAGTTTTTTATTTATAGAATCATAGTCACCTTTGCGATACCTAAATCTAGCTTGGGGTAACTCATTAAATGGAGAAGACAGAATGTCAGTACCAATGATTTCAAGCGCGGGATGATATTCGTCTATTTTAATGAGAGGATAATCAGAACAACGAACTTCTAGTGGCGAGTTGGAAAACAATAAATCTAAGATGTTATTTTTAGAGTTGGTAATATAATTATATTGACTTAAGCCAAGACATGAGAACTTTTCAACTAAGTCTATTGCAGCGTTTTGCACTTCAACACTTCCGCGCCGGAGATACTTTGGTGAGTCATTTAAATCCCATTTTACATTTGGTAAGTTAAAATCTCCAAAAACTTAATAATGTTCACTGTGTGAATTCTTAACTATTGATTCAATCATTGCTGTAATTTTCGTGATATGTGACACTAACGCCGCACCAGGTGGCGCGTAAACAACACATAAATGAAGGTCACGGACGATTAGTGATCGGTCAGCTGTAGTGCAGCGCGCGCGCAGCGAGCTACCTGGGATAGTGACCCACAGGGCTTCTAATCCTGAAACGGTCAGTTCGGGTCGAGCGCGAGCACAAAGGCCACGTAATACTAGCACTAAGATTCCCCCTCCGTCAGATTTACCACTCGTAACGCGGTTTCTATCTAACCTAAATACGTCATATCTGTTATCACAAATTTCCGAATTCAAAACGCCCTCGCATAACCAGCTTTCAGTGATAAATATTATATCGTAATTGTGTAAAAGAATATTATTATAAAGCTGGGGTAGTTTAGTGCGAAGTCCTCGCACGTTTTGATAGAAAATATTTAGTTTATCAAGCATTATCAAGTGTATTGTAAGTTACAAGGAAATAAACAACAGTGATCAAAAATATGAACTCAAAATATAAAGTGTAAAAAAAACGTATAAATATATTGGTTATGAAGAGGATATAGAAACATTTAACTATCAGTGATAAAACATACGTTTGCGAGTGAGTGTTTGTGTAGTATAGGTGTATAAATTTGTGTAATTGTTTGGAAAAAAGGTGATTGTGTTCAGTAGACATCATATTAAATAGTAGTGTGACATTTTGTATAAGATAAGAGATATGTTTGGGTAAGTTTTTTATCATCAAGCAATTTTCTTCAGGTCGTTGACTGACTTTATACATAAAAAAGGTTTGTTTTCGTCTTTTCTGACATAAATCTGACAGTTTCTGACCCAAATAAATTTATAGCCCTGTTTAGCTGACAATGTTTTGGCTTCATTGAGAAGATTTTTATTTTTTGGCGTTAAGTGGTCATTACAATAAATCTTACTCTCTTTGCTATAACCTATATCTTTAGCGGTCAAACCTTTTCGTTTACGCAAGCCTGATAATATACTATCTTTTAGGTGACGAGTTTTCAGTTTCACTACGATATTTTTAGGTCTTCCAGAGATGTTCGTAGACGGTCTAACACGGTTCACGAATTCCACATCATACTCATGTAGTGTCACGCCCGCCAGCTCGGCCACTTTCGCCACTATATCCTTTAAGTTCTCAGATGAAGATTCTGGAACGCCGCGGATCTCCAAGTTGTTTTGTCGTAGCCATTGTTGGTGTGAGTCAAACTGTGATTCCAGTTCTGTTATTCGTTGCTTAGCATTTTCCAGTTCGGACTCAAGCACAGGGATTTTGGCAGTTCTTGTTTCTAATTCGGTTATTCGGCTGCATAAGTCATCTCGAAGTTGGTTTATTTCCGACTTTATTGTATTTTCTAAACATTGTTTAAACGACAGCATACTGTTTGTAATGAACTCACGCAAATCAGATTCCACAAGCGATTTTGCGACATTAGTGTCAGATAGAGTGTGAGTCGAGGGAGTATCTTCGCAGATAGACATGTCGAAGGGCGATGGTTTAGTAATATGTTGCCCACGGACGGGTGTTTCGTCACCTGTACGACGACGAGATGTAATATTGAAGCAGGATGGGCAGCGCCAGTCTTTTTTGTTCTTACCATAGGTTTTCATGAATTCAGATGTAGTAATGTTTACACAAACGTAATGGAAATTACCTTTGCACAACTCACAGGTGAGCAGGTCTTTGTCCTCGTGAACAGGTTTACGGCATGCCAAGCAGTTCATATTGCTACCGATCGAATTCTTATGTTACCGAAACTATTGTTTTCTATGCGCTTTGTTGTACGTCGTTGTTATGGAGATGGCGGTAGTAGTAGTTTGCGAGAGTAAATTTATATGGGATTGTATTAATTTGTCAATACAAACTTTGCGGTTATGAGAGTTCCAAGAGTTCGGCACTAATAGTTCATAATATTATGGTTAAATCACACAAACAAGATGAAAGTTAATGATGATGATCTATTTTTGTATGCCACGTTAGAACGACGCACTGGAATCGCACCAATCTCACTTCAGAAACAGATTTACGCTGAGATAACAATCACCCGTGAACTTTGCACTCTTCTTCCAAGTTTTTCCGATTCACTTAACTACAACACACAAAATTATGTTATGTTTAATTATCAATATAGTCATTAACAATTTATTCCTAACAATTATGTGTTTTTATATTGATCTGATATGCATAATAAAAAAAGCTGTAATTAAACCCTTTTTTAAGCTGTATTACTCCGTAAGAGCGAATAACAAGCAATGATGTGAGAAGCTTTAAGAATTAAGAAGATATTTAAAGTGCCACTTAGAGCATAACGTTAACTAGATGAGTTATTAAATTTCCGATCATCATCATTATTTAGCCAATAGACCACTGCCGGACAAAGGCCTCCTCTAGAGAAAGCACAGTTCTGGGCAGCGCTCATTTAAAGGTATATTGCGCTCTTCCTCAAGTTGGTCAACGTTATGGCAGGCCTTTGCGCCACAGCGGCCATTGAATCTACGGGAGATGTGTTCTATCTATTGCAATGAATTTCGTGACTCTCTGGTCAATGTCAGTAACCATGGTTCTTCTACAAATCTCTTAGTAGTGAAATTTCCGACATAGCCCTTTCTATTACTGTTTCAGGTGATACTGACCCTTCTGATGAGGCCGACTACGAAAGGCCAAGTACAACAGCTTGATTGTAAAAAAAAAAAGAATAATTAATCCACTGTCAAAGGCCATGTATAACAGGTTGACTGCACAAGAAAAACTAAAATGATTTAGTAAATAAGATTTTTTTAAAACCATCATCATCTCTAGCCTTTACAAGTCCAAATGACCATATTTTGATAAGATTTAGAGTATTCCAAGACAAACATTTTTCGACTTAATAGTTTGAGGCATTATTTATCATACAATAGGCCTTTTCCACAAAATATTTAGTAGCATGTAAATGTCTTTTCCCGTCGAGTAAAGATCTCCCTCTTCGAATCCGAGGTGCAATCCGCTCTGCTCTTTAGCTGTGAAACGTGGAGAGTGACAAAGGGGCTGACGAATAAGCTCCAAATCTTCTTCAACAAGTCCCTGAGGTCGATCCTCCGCATTTACTGGCCAATGACAATCCGGAACGTGGACCTGTGGAACCAATGCCAGCAGACTCCAGTTGCGACTGACATCGCACTGAGAAAATGGAAGTGGATGGGGCACACATTTCGAAAGGGACCATAAACGCCAGCATCGCTTTCGAGTGAAACCACCGGACGGGTCGCGAGCCCGCGGCCGTCCCGTACACACATGGCGCCGGAGGGTGGAGAGCGAGCTACGAACGGTGGGACTGAGCTGGAGTGCGGCCAGGAAAGTCACGGCAGACAGGAAGGCGTGGCGGGAGCTTGTACAGGCCCTGTGCACCAGTAGTGGGGTACCATAGGACGACAACACAACACATAAAATTAATACATACTTGTGTAAAATATTGTAATGTTTTATTTTTATATCAGTATTTCACTATAGAACGATCAGCATCGCTTTTCTACAATACGATTTATGAATTAACAAACCAATCATTTCTCCCGAACCTACAAAAGGATTGCGATAAAATTTATTCACATTTTAGTATCGAAACCTTCACATATGATTTTACTTTTGTTTATCATGATTTTACGAGGTCTTACGCCGTGTCGGCGATTCGGCGTCATAAATCCATCACGTAGAATAAAAGCGACGCGTCACGTATATCCGACGTAGTTGTACAGTGGACTTTACGATGGAAGACGTCGTAAAACGCTTAACGAAGCGTGCGAGGAATCCCTTAGGCGACCCCGCGCCCCGTCTTGTGTGAAAGAGGTTTTAGCGGTGAGACGCCATACGGTTACTAAAACTGCCGCTTTATATGTTACGGTCCATCAATTGTATTCTGAACAAAATTTTTCAGCGACACCTATCAATGGTTTTAGCAGTAAAATGAGCTCATTTCAATCAGTATTCAGGAAATAATTACTTTCGAAAAATTCATTTACTACTAGATGACCCGCGTAACTTCGTATGTGTGTCATAAAACCTACTTCAGTCGTAGTTTAATAGCAAATATCTATTAATACCCCAATTTTTCACCTTTAGGGAAGTATTTTGTCACTCTTACCTACATTTTTTATTTTAAATTATAATTGAAAACAAACATACCAACTTATTCCAAAGCTCTGGTTACCCCTTCTAGGGATTTATAGCCGTGGCTGAATGTATGTGTGTATGATATGGCTACAATATCATCGTGGGGTCAGAATCAAGACAGATATAATCCCCATTGTTTAGTCCGCAAAAAAAAAATTCCAACCAGCCTCTTAATCTAAGGGCGGTTGGATTTCATGAGGGTGTCACTTTCAACACTAAGCAGAAGGCGGTGCTGTTCAATACAGCTTGTATTTTTAACAGATTCTTAAACGTGAGTCCCCAAACTCAGCCAACTCCTTTTTGGTCGAAGAGTGCCACCATTTCTTTTTGTAATTCTTTTTTTTGTATTTTCACTGATTTAAGACCTATTAGTGTTTTGCCATTTTTGTCGAAGATCTTGGAGAAGGTTATTTATTTACAGCTGGTCAAGTATGTCGAAATTAATGAAATACTACCTCCGCTTCAGTCTGGCTTTCGTAGAGGTCGTGGTACTGTAACTGCATTACTGGACGTGACTGATAATATACTGGCTGACCAAGATAATGGACGTGGTACACTTTTAACGCTCCTTGATTGCTCCCGAGCATTTGATAGTATTTTTAAACACTTATTTTGTCAAAGTTGTCATACTACGGTCTTGACTTAGCATGCATAAACTGGTTTGACAGCTACTTGAGTGAGCGGATACAATCTGTTAAACTTCAAACGAGTAATGGAGAACAAATGGTCTCACGACCAAGGGTAGTTACGCACGGTGTTCCACAAGGATCCATACTAGGCCCTCTCTTGTTCATAATTTATACGGCTGACATAGTGAAATGTATAAAAAACTGCAGATTTCACTTATATGTAGATGATGCTCAGCTTTACATATCGGAGGTGCCTAGTAATATACAATGCGCAGTCTCTGACATGAATGAAGATCTTGGGTCAATAACAACGTGGTGCAACAGAAACGCTCTGTTACTAAATCCTCTCAAATCGAAATATATGGTTCTAGGTAGTAAAACGCATATCAGCAAAATTATTTCTCAAAATTTGGATATCCAATTGAAGGCCAAGCAATAGAACGTGTTGATAGTGCAAGAAACCTAGGACTCGAGTTTGACGGATCATTACGTTTTGAAAAACATATAGATAATTTGATGCGAAATTGTTTTACCGTTTAAAAATATTATATAAAATAAGAGACTATTTTGACAGTAGATGCACGCGTTACTCTTTGTGAGGCTGTGGTTTTATCACAACTTAATTATGCGGATGTTGTGTACGGGCCACGTCTTTTAGCAACGTCAGAACGTCAGATTCAGCGAATCCAAAATGCTTGCTATATATTTTCCCATAGTATACCGCCACGTTGTCATATCTCACCTTACCTGAATAGTTCTTCTACACTTAACATGGAATCCCGTAGGCGCTTACATATGGCTTCATTAATGTTTGATGTAATGAAGTTCAAATGCCCAGAATATCTTTTTAACAAATTGAAGTATTCATCATTTGGAAGTTTTTATTGTGTTCGTAGCCTGCTAACACCTTTATCACTGATCCATCATCGTACTGTAGCTTTTACTGGAAGTTTTCGTTACAATGCAACTAAGTGTTGGAACAATATTCCTCCACCAATGCGTGAAATATTAAATAAATTTAATTTCAAAAAACAGTACAAAACGCTCCTTCTGAATCAACAAAAAATTAATATCTCAAAGACTTTCTCACACGTGCAAGTAAACTTCCAGTAAAATAATAAAAATAACTAATGAATAAATGTATTGCTTGGTTTTCTCATGTGAAACTTTACTTGAGAATTTGTGAATACTGATAATTTTTTCTTGTTCTTTTAATTATTTAATGTTCTGTGACTAAGCGAATATGTTTAAAGATAATTTTAAAAGATATTGTTTTTTATTTTACTTTTTTTGTTGTGCATTTGCTTAGTTTACTGTCTGTTCCTTTACTATTTATTCAATTTTGTTTACTTCAAATGTGGCAGACACAGATTATTTTGTTTATATATTAATTAATTATGTGTAGTGTAGTGTAGGCCTTAACTGAAAACCAGTGTTTTGCCACTTGGCAATATCAAGCACTGAGTTAGGACCTAGTTTGTGTTACCATAGCACTAATTTTAAGTTTAAAATATTGTTTTTTTTTCACTTTATGTATTGTTCTTCATATTGTATGTGGTGTTATGTTAACATAAATAAACGAGTTATCTATCTATCTATCTATCTATTTTTCCATCAATCTTCAAATATGAGCTAAAATATTATAGAATCAAATAAATAATAATGGCACCGGAAATATACCCAAATAAATATTTTAATTAATGAAACATGTGAATTCGCAAGTATTATTTTAAAATCTGTGTAAATACAAATCGAGTCTATACATGTAATTGACTTCAAACTTAATTTGAAAAGCAAGCGGATGTGATATTAAAAGGTTTTTAGTAACGTTCCAATTACGTAGCGGTAATTGCATTATAAGAACGTATACAGAAGCATTCAGTTCACAAATTAATAGGGAATTGATCAGATTTCCTTGTGCGACAGACCGTGATGTCCATCGCAATGCCAATCAGGACCGCCCCCCTTACTGGATCCGGGCCTGGCGCGCCACGTATTTTGATACGCCTCTGTGTTACCAACTTTGCGGATTTTACCTATTATTACCTATTTGTGTTGAGATAAAGTGTATTTCATACTGAAAATGACAGTCAACAAGTGATTGATATCTTTGTAAGTATAACTATAGAAAAACGTTACTGTAGACTAACCGCATCAAAAATTTATAAAAATTGCCGCATTTGAACAAGTTGATATTTTAAATCACAAGTATGCAAAAAGACATTCTCAGCCACGTCAATACATAGTATAAAACAAAGTCGCTTTCGCTGTATGTCCGTATGTATGCTTAGATCTTTAAAACTACGCAACGGATTTTGATGCGGTTTTTTTTAATAGATAGAGTGATTCTTAAGGAAGGTTTGTATGTATAATAAATGCATAATATAGTAGAGAAACACTGATAAATTTAAAGGTTTCTAATGTGATGTCGTAAATAAGCACGTTTTTTTGCGCTTATATTGCAAACGCTGGCTGAACCCTACGAGATAGACCAAAATAATGTACTACATTATTGTTCACTTAAAAAGTTCAACAAAAAAGTCCGCCATGGTATATGTCTATCTCTTAGGGATAACCCAGCATAACCATTTTTATTCTTTACTAAAAAATGGTGATTTACGAAGTGATTTTAAACAATACAGCATTAATCCTTATCCAATTAAGTACCTTAAATAAATTGTGCATTTATTATAGATCAATATGCTTTTTACAGCATGTAATTTAAGTGAATATTACCGAGATATTACAAATTTAAAATGCAGGGTCGTGGTTGTTTGCGCCGGGTGGCGCGTGCCTATAAATAGCGCGCACTTTATGATTTGCAGCGATCGCACGCGTTTATCAGAGCTCTCTAGCGAGGAAAATATCAAGAATTAATTAAAAAAAATTGTAAATTAATTAATTAATAAACGTCTACAATTTCCGGTAAAGATATCTTTTGCAATGACCATTAATAAATCGCAGGGTCAAACTTTTAACGTTGGAGGATTAGACTTGAGTGTTGACTTGAGTACTGTCAAGAGTAACATCTAAGCAAAACATGTTTGTATTGGTAAATGACAAAAAAGCTGTGAACGTTGTGTATTAAGGACATTCTGTAGTAGGTATATTTTGCATTGCACCCGTGCGAAGCCGGGGCGGGTCGCTAGTATATTATAAAAAGTTGTAAAATATTGACCTTCCAAATTAAAAGAAACTTACTTATACTCACGCCTATTATTCCCATTGGGGTAGGCAGATACTATCGATCGCCACTTAGTACGCCGCCTTTACGATCTTGACAAACCTCTCTTGCTTCCCTTACATTCATTATTCTTCTCATACATGCTCTTTTATTCTTCTCACTTTGGACCCCCGCCTTTATAAGAACCTTTTCTATCTGGTCGAAAAACGTTTTAAGAGGCCGTCCTCTACTAACTATGAGGATGGGCCACATTGGCTCCATATATCTCTTTCGCTTCTTTATTTTCATCCATCCTCTCTATGTGCCCAAACCTCATCATTCCTTTTTCTATCTTGCATACTACGTGATCTTTCAAACCTACTCGTTCACGAATCACACTATCTCTCACTCTATCACACAACCTTACATTACATATTACATTACTGGTGTGTGCGTTCTCTTTGTAAAATTACTGGTGTGTGCGTTCTCTTTGTAAACATACCTGTTGCTTGGTCTCCGAAATTATTTTAAAATTTTGTGGTATAAAGTCAATGTTTAGTGAAGAATTTACTGTACCAGTGACGATCATCTTTACTATCATCGATTTCACAAGTTTGCATCCAGTGGGACCACATATTTTCAGTAAAACTGCTGCATCTTACAATATTTGAAGTCGTTAATATTTTCAAAATCTTCGCACACAAGCAAAGAAAAGAGAAAGTAGAAAGGTATTTACTAATTTTTACAAAATATTTTGTGTTGATATCTGCTTATAACCTGCTAAATTTATCCACATACGTCAAACTGCTTAGTGACGGATGACAGAATTGTCAATGTCATTGTTGTTGTTGTTTTGGAACACGTCAATCTCTGAATAGGCTCTGGATCACGAATTGTCAGCCTTTGTAGAAGCAGTTTACGAATTAATACTTTTGAGTGCTTTTTAAAATGCCGCTAAAAAGAACACCACCGAAGCAAGACCAGGAAAGTTCTGGTTCAAAGTCTCCAGAAGTAAATTATGATAACATTCCAACCAAAAGCGCTAATACTAAAACTTCTCGTAATAAACGACAAAGAACGGATGATTCCCCTAAGTCACAGCTGGACTTATGTGATTCGTTGGCGGACTTTAAGCGTGAAATGAAGGAGATGCTATCGTCTTGGAATAAAGAGCAAGCTGATACTTTATCTGTTCTTGTCAAGGATGTGTCTGATCTCAAGCACCAAATATCTGAAGTGAAGAGATCCAATTCAGACATTAACAAAACTAATGCTGAAATCGAGAAAAGCATTTCTTTCATGTCTTCTGGCTATGAAGAGATTAAAAACAGGGTGGTGAATATTGATAGGGAACGAACTATTATGATGGAAAGAATAGACTCATTAGAAAGGCAGTTGCATGAAGTTCGCCAACAAAGCCGAACATCGAAAGTGGAAGTTCGAAATATTCCCCTCCATAATCAAGAAAAGCCTCAAGACCTTATATCTGTTATTACAAATATTGCTAGTAATATCGATGTCGACTTTAAACCCGACGATCTGCGTGATATTCATCGATTGCCAGGTAAAATTGGGGTTTCAAGACCTATAGTGGCAGAATTTAATAATGTACTCAAGAAAAATGAATTTCTGTCTGCTACAAAAAGTTTTAACAAAAGTCGGGAAGTGGAGAATAAATTGAATACAGCTTCTCTTGGGATTGGAGACAAGAAGACCCCGGTGTACGTGGATGATTACTTAAACCCTCAGCAAAAGAAACTTTTTTATGAAGCTAGACAAATCTCCAAGAAGGGAAATTATTCGTGTTGGCACCTTAATGGAAGAGTGTATATTCGGAAGTCACAGAACGAAAAGCCTATCCCAATTTATTCAGAAAAAAGTCTACAAGAATTTCATTCACATAAATGACTATTTAATAATTACATCGCTAAATTTTTTAAATCAATCCTCTATTATATTTTTATAAACTTTAAATTATTCCTTGATATGTTTCATTATATTTTTACTAATTTTTATAATTTGATGTGTGGACACCCTATTACTGTTTATAGATATTACGAGACCACAATGCCACAGTTATTTTGGATTATAGTTGTATTTTTTGAATTCTTAATAGTTTCGGATGTATGCCTGATTACTTTTGTCAGATTTTTGGTGCAGTTAATGGTTGCAAGTAACAATTTAATTTTCAAATAGCTAACAATTTAGAATTGGATAAAGCTTTAGATGAACTACAATTGTCAAATGCTTTAGTATGTGGCCCCGAAGAATGTAAGAAATATATTTTGGACTCGAAAGATATTACAATACTGACTCAAAACATTAGAAGCGTTAGGAAAAATTTTGATTCATTTTCTTTATTTCTTTATTCTCTAAATTTTCATCCTGATTTCATAATATTATCGGAGTGTTGGTTGGGAATAAATAATGATTATTTACCAACATTGGATGGTTACAGTTATACTACCACGTGTAACCATTGCAATCAGAGTGATGGTGTTGTTTTATATTTTAAAGACAGCATTAATTGTGTAACTACTCAATCTGCACTATCTGATGCTAGTTGTTTGGTAACAACCATCAAAGATTCGATTGCAATAGTCTCCATATACCGCTCACCATCATTTAGAAATGTTACTAATTTCATAAACTCTTTGGATACTTTATTGACGAATCTTAAATCTTACAATGATATTATATTAATGGGCGATATCAACATTGATATCTTGAATGTTGACAATATAGACTCGTCCCTATATATGGAACTACTAGCCACACATGGGTTACTTCCCTCTCATACAATCCCTACGAGATTGCTGACTTGTCTTGATCATTCTTTTATTAAGTCAAAGTCTGCAAACACCACCTTGGTAGTAAAGAACACAGTTACTGATCATGAAGCTGTTCTCCTTTGTTTGAACAAATCTCCAATTCGCAGTAAATCGGAGAGAAACATAATAAAACTAGATTATAACAAAATTTCGAATGAATTATCTGTTACCGATTTTGCAAGTGTTTTTGACTCTAATGATGTAAATACCGCTATAAATACAATGGTAAATATTGTACACGGTATCATAGAAAAAAACTCGACTAAAGTCTCAGTTTCCCATTCTCAGTTAACTATAAAGCCGTGGATCACACCGGGACTATTGCGTTGTATGAGAAACCGAGACCTGATGAATTATAAATTAAAAAAAGATCCTGATAATCAAATTTTAAAAACCACTTACCGTAGATACAGAAATTTTTGTAACTCTCTCCTTAAAAATGTTAAACAATGGTATTATGGTAATAAGTTAGAGAAGGCTAAACGCAAGGGTGCTAAGGAGACTTGGAAAGTCGTCAGTGAGATTGCGTACATAAAACAAAATAAATCACACAATGCTGAACTGCTTGAAATCAGTGCTGATCCTTCTGCTTCTATAAACATTGTAAATAATCATTTTGTAAACGTGGGCAAAAATCTGGCTCAAAATATTAGTACCAAGAGACCGACATTTAATAATCCTACCTTTAGCACAAAAATTCAACGTACACAACTGAATTCACTGGTGTTCCTAGAAACGGATGTTGATGAGGTTGCATCTTTAATCAAACTTTTGAAGAGCTCATCATATGATTCTGATATTATACCTTCCAAAATACTTAAAGATAATATAGTTGTTTTTTCACCACTTATAACCCACATTTGCAACCAATCCTTAAGAAGCGGTTGTTTTCCTAGCTTGTTCAAAAAGTCTATTATTGTACCGATACATAAATCTGGAGATAAAAACGAAATTAACAACTATCGCCCTATATCTATCCTTCCACCAATGTCGAAAGTTTTAGAAAAAATCATCAATAGTAGACTTCTGAATTATCTTGAAAATTACAATTTGCTCTCCAATAACCAATATGGTTTTAGACGGCTGAGATCTACAGAAGATGCAGTTTCGGGACTTATTGAATGTATTACAAATGGTATCAACTCGGGGAAATTTAATTTGGCAATTTTTTTGGACCTTGCTAAGGCGTTTGATACTGTATCAATTCCAATACTTCTTGATAAGTTGTCGAAGCTGGGAATCCGAGGCTTACAGCTGCAACTTTTTGAAAGCTATTTGTCCCAAAGAAAACAGAAAACTAGAGTTGGTAGCTTCTTAAGTGAGGAGGACAGTGTTTCTTTTGGTGTGCCCCAGGGCAGTGTGCTGGGCCCAACGCTCTTCCTCATTTATATTAATGATCTTTGTGATCTCAATAACGTTAATGGCAAAATATTCGCATTTGCGGATGATACTGTTTTGGTTTTCCAGGGAGATAGTTGGTGTGAGACTTTTGCAAAAGCCCAGTTGGGGTATTATAGAGTCTGTCATTGGCTCCAGCTTAATTTGCTAAGTCTAAATAGTTCAAAAACCAAGTTAATGACATTCACTATAAATAAATCTGATCAACCACCTTCTGAATTTACTGTTGTGTCCCACAATGACTGTCGAAAATCAGATTACCCTCATTTGCCTTGCCCTTGTTCTTGCTTGGAAAGGGTTGAAACAATTAAGTATTTGGGACTGCTGTTAGATAATCGGCTAACTTTTAAAAACCATATTACTGCCCTTACATCTAGGCTAAGAAAACTTTTAGCTGTTTTTTATAACATTCGTGATGTGGTTGATCAAAATCTTTTGAGGTCAATTTACTTTGAATTATGCCAATCTCTTTTGGTTTACTGTATCAGTGTATGGGGTGGGGCTCCAAAAACCGTGCTCCTACCACTAGAAAGAGCTCAGCGAGCAATACTTAAAGTATGTTGCTACCTGCCTCGATACCATCCAACACAGGCACTTTATGAACTTACACAGGTGCTTACAGTCAGAAAACTTTTTATTTATAGACTGATGGTTAGACAAATCCATATTGCCCCTCCACAAACTTATGATCCATTACGTCGCAATAGTTACAATGTTTATAGAAGCAAATATATTTACAAAACAAGTTTCTCGCGAAGATTTCCGGGTTTCCTTGGTGGACATATATATAATAAACTAAATAGATCTTGCCACATCCACGCCCTCGATAAAATAGAATTTAAGAAATGTATACAAGAATACCTAATGAATCTGACATATCTAAATACAGAAGCACTTTTGGAATAAAAATTAGTAATATGTTTTTGTTTTTTAATTAATTATCTGTGATGATGTTTTTCATTTATTTTGTTCACATTGTCCATTATGCGTTTATATTAATTGATTCATTATTATTATTTCTTTGTTATTATTATAATTACTTTAGGACATTTCAATTATTTAATCAAATTTTATATCATAATGTTATTGAAGTTGTAAATTAGTTTATCTTTATTTTATCAAAATTACCATTATTTCCAACCGATAGCAATTAAAAGTGTAAATTAATATTTTAAATGATTGTGTAAATACCTATGCAAATGTTAATTTTTGGCATCCTAGCACAGGCCATTGGCTTAGTAGGATGCTATTGAACTTTAATTTCTGCAACTACAAAGTAAAGTATATAACTATTGTTATAAATTTCATGTCATTTTTAATGTGCAAAATTGTTAATTGTATTATTTGTGGAAATAAACATTTTTATTTTATTATTATTATTATTATATACTACTTTAATGCTTCTTCTGCGATGCCCAACATTCACTACCATACATCAGCGTGGGAACCAGAAGAGCGTTATGCACAGCCATTCGACCCTTTTCTGGCAACGACTGGCTCGACATCAGAGCGTTCATGGCTCCATTCACCGCATTTCCCTTTTTAACTCTACTTTTAATATCTTCCTCTAATTTTCCATCCCAAGTAAACTAAGTCCCCAGATATGCAAATTCTTTTACTTGTTCCACTTTCTTATTATTTATAACAATCTCACATTCTGTCATACTTTCCTCTTTATCGAATTAAAGAAAATTTTAACAAATAGGTAGGCAACACAATCTTTAACCACTTTTGCCAATAAGCAACCAATTAACGTGCACATTGATGTTGATTAGGTTTTTGTCCCAACTCCAAAATGTCAGTCAAATAGGGTATTTCAAATATAATTAAACAATCTAATTGGATTGTTTGTATCGTCTATAAATTAAAATAGCTATATATATACGCAAGCAAAATTTATTTCCTGTTTATTCTAAATTAGTTCTTTTTACCACTTTGGTTTGAACCCGTGAGAGTCACTCTCAACTACTATCACAGTCCAGGGTTGTTCAGTAGAGATCGCGCTTAGTTATCAGACCGCTTCACTTTATAGCAAAACTGTATTATTGTTATTTTTGAAAATAAATTTAATATACAGCCGTGATAGCCCAGTGGGTAGAACACTCGGTTAACGTGCAAGCGACTAGTGTTCAAATCCCGGGTCGGGGCCTACACCAATTTGTCTTTTCTAAAGACATATGTGTGGTTAATTTATCATGGTTGTTAACGGTGAGGGAAAACATCGTGAGGAAACCCACATGGCTGAGTTGTACTTAGTCATGTGACAGTGTATTCGTACAAAACGGCGATAGGCCTGCCCCCTATCACGTGAGTACACTGTCCATGCAAAACGTGGGTACTCTGAACACCAGATGACAAAGTCACGTGATGTTCAGAAGTATTAGTACCTCTGCCAACCCCTTCGGGGATATGCGGCGTGAACGTTTATGCTAACGTTTATGCTTATGCTAAATTTAATATCTTAATGTCCAATTTACAGTTATTATTATTATATTCTAATCTATAACATACAAAGATTATTTCTTCATGTTTCGTCAAACTACGAAATTAAACAGTAATATCTCTTCGTCTACACCAGATTTCCAGAATTGTGGAAGTTCTAAGATATACCATTATTCTTACACATGGCTAAGGTTGTATCTACTTCTTTTACACTAAAAGAAGTATGTTTAACAAAAAATCAAACAGAATCAGTGTTAAGTTAAAAATATGAGAAAATACACAAGTATAAAAATAGCTAGATTCATATAAAAATGTCTCTCACTAGTGTAGAACGCCAAGTCAAATGAAGGGTATTATATACAGTAGCACAATTTTATTTACATATTTAATGAAATCTTACATAAATCATTCTTTTCAATACAACAAATATTATTACACTTCTTTTATCGTAGAGAATTTAAAACTAAATTAAGATGAAACCAATCGTAGTAGTACAAACGAATTGTCGAAATAAGTAATCCTTGCACCCTGATTGGTTGATTCAATGTTCTGAATTTTGTTGTTCATTCATTTGCTTCGCTTAGTAAGTGCCAATAAACTGAACCCCTTACGGAAAATTGCGTAATTTTTTTTTCTCTATTTGGATAACTTCTCTATGCCTTTCATTAACCCTATTTCTGAGACTCTATCCAAGGATGAGTCCCTGATTGCCTGTTTTTTCGCCGACTGCGCTAGTTGTCAAATATTTTTCTGCCATTTTTCTACAAAAGTCTAGTCGTCTTTGACTAGTGCGCTTTCTATGACAGCTAGAGTTGTTCGATGGATTATTTTCGATTCGATTTTATTATATTTTTAAACAAGCTGACCCGACAGACTTAGTACTGTCAAATTTGCTTATGACATAGCTTAAGGCGTTTTTTCCGGTACTGTTAGTTTCCGGGATAAAAAGTATTCTATGTTATAATTTAGGTCATTATTTAACATTATCCCTAATTTCATTCATATACATTATGTACTTTAGGAGCATTTTTGCATTAAACACACAAACATCTAAACTTTCACATTTATAATATTAATAGGATATGAGGTTTTAGAACATGCTTCGATGTCTACTATGTAATATAATATATACCTACTATCTCAAATATTAGTTTATATTATTTAAACAATCTCAAAAAACTTTCAATACCAAATAATATGAATAAAACGATTTTAAAATAAAAGTGGTTTAAGATATATTTTGAATATCTCCTTTACGGAAATATTAAGTTTATCTAGTTACTTAAGGTTGAGAAATAGCATAATAAAATATATTGTGGTCGTCTCCGTCTCTGTCGTGTATGCACAGCTATTGAGCTTGTACTGTACCGACGACGACTTTTCTCAAAATTATATTTCGTTCTGAGGACAAGATCTCATCTTTTATATTTTATGGTACGTTTTCAGGTAGTGATTCATTTGAATACTGCAAAAATAGAATAATTTTATAACACTATTTTTCTATTTTGTTTTTAGCTGTGACTGAGAGGCGTTTTTACCCTCTAGTTCCGGCTTACAACGTCACTACCCCTTTTTACCCACGGGTGTCGATTGAGGCGACTTAGGTTATGAGGTTTTTTAGGTGGCGTTTAGTTTTTAGGCGATGCGGTCGGAGACCCATCACCAACGACACTTTATTTCTACGATCTTGTCCCCTATCAACTTCTAAATGTGGCTGTGCAATTATTAGCTCTAAAGCTCTGGCTACGAATATGAGAAGGTAGGTGTGATAAAAATTACATACATGTAACTGAAAGCATAGGTTTGTATACAGAAAATGAATCTTTTCAACTTGAAGATACATTTATCAATAGAAAAATAAGATGTGTTCCAAAAAACCAGTAAATTATAACAAACAACTTAGTTTAACTAAAAACCAACATCGTAGCGCTAATGAACTAGTAGCGGACAGAATCACCATATATTTTTCGTCCCAATTTTTTCCTCATATTTCGCGGAGTAGCATAATGCAAATGGGGCATGAGTTAGAGCCGCCGCTGCCAAATGGCATAAGTTAATGTACACGGCTATTCAGTAATAGACTCTTTCGAATATGAAAAGAACATTTTGGGACTGCTGGGAGAAATATGGAAAATTACACTGCAGATCGGAATTAAATATTACATTTGAATACAGTTAAAAATATGACAGTTGCTGATTGATTACATACTTACATAGAAAGAATAAATTTAATGTAGTGGCCAGGTTTCATCCCTTGTTGGTGTCATTAGAAGGCGGTTAAGCGATATAGGGGAGTGGTAGGGTGGACTTTCTCCCTCTATTAACGTAATAAATCTGTTTTTTTTAACCATCAATGTTACAATATTTTGATATCTGAAGCAAAAATTATTGATACGTATAAAAAAAAAAGTTCGTACATAATAATCAACTACGGAATTGTTACATTAAAACAAATCATTTTGTTTAGTGTCAGCTTAAACTTTAATGCTATCACTAACCCCTATTACCTCACGAGTGTCGGCAAAACGACTGAGGCTTGGGGTTTTTTCAGTGATTTTCATTCGATATTGTTGAAGACCCATCACCAACAATCTTATTTTACATTCTTTTCCCCACTCAATTGCCAAAATTTTATTAATATCTAGTTCTGGCTTACCATTTTTAGGATTTAACACCATGAGTATATACAGGTATGTAAATAATATCGAAAATTCAAAAAAAATATAGATAATAAGCTATAAATTACAAAAGGAGGTAACAGGTCCCACGACAATGCCCAGAAAGCTTGTATAATATCCATTGCGGTCGACCAATGATCGACACTCATATAATCATTCCAATAAATAAAAATAATATTCGTAAATGGGTTTTATTCCAATATATATAAAAAAACAACCATACGTGTTTATATCTACATTTGCTTGCTTGTTTGGATGCTTGCTTGCTTAGATTAGCGTGTAAGTAAACATACAAACTTAATTTGTTAGATTCAACCCAATTAAGAAGGATATTTTCAAGCTTGAATTACCAAATTTTCTAAATTGGACGGCTCCATACCTAGCTACCAAATCTGCCAATCCACACTTGGTAAACGTGGTGGACTATGGCAAAATCACCCTTTACAAAATTTACTTTGAATTATCTAACTAACCAAAACTGTTAGACGTTTATATATAGGTAAGTAGTTTTTCAATATTTTATATTCCATTTTGCAGTCTTTAATTTAGAATAAACAAATGAGCTAAATATCATGAAGGCTATGTAAAAGCGTTTATTATTTCATATTTTTTAAAGAGGAACCTAATAAAAGTTGGGCATGCCATACAAAATAATATCTCATTCATATTATAACTGCCATTTTACTTGACGGTACATTTAAGATAAGTACGTATTGTAGTGAATTTAATAAAGGCCGAGTACCATTAATTCCTAAACGGACATATTCCTTGAATTAGATGTAGAGTATTCGACGAGTAATGGCGGCAATTATATTAAATTAATATTCTTATTTACTTACTTTTATCATTAGGGTAGGCAGACACTATCGATCCCCACTACCCTCGGTCCTGATATCGCCTCTTACGACAACCACCGGAAAAATGGTTGACAACCGACACTATACGAATACGAAAATGTTACAAATCTTACTTATTCTTATCAATATTAAAGAAAAAACATAATTCTTGGCATCCATAGTGAACATCATCCAAATGATTTAAGAAATTTTGATTTTAATTGTGTGAATAATTAAAATATATGACATATTTCACATACATCTTGTATCTTGTAAACTTGTTGATAAGTCAGTTTTTTATAAAACCTTGTAGTATTCGACGATGTTAGCTTTGAATGAACGCAATTGAATTCTAATTGTAATGTTTTCCTTTCTGTTGTTTGAAAGATTTAAAGACATCAATTTTTTGTTCAAATTACCAGTTTAAGGGTATTTAGCACGTTCTACTATCGCTTTTTCAACATTTCATTCGACAAAAAATAAAACACAATCATCAAAAGTATTCCAACTTATTTTAGTAACACGATATAATATTTTGAAACAACGTATTGTGCTTTGTAACAATTGACCAAGTTGAATTGTGTTCAGTAAATAGCTTTGTCTTCAGTACATCGAATTTCTTTCAGCTTTTATTGGATTCTTTCTTTATAACAACTTGGCGCGGAATTTTTCTTTTTACGAAGTTGTACAAGTTGTGTGCCGAGTGGGAATAAAGAGCTTGTTTAATACGAGTTAGATTGGACGACTTTCGTTTAGTTTTCCAACTGTAGTTATTGGTCATAAGATGTTTTATACTTGTCATAGCACATTCGATAAAATACACTATTCATTAATCTTAAATGTATTTTAATGTTATTTAACTGAACTTTTTAAATGCTCTTTGTTAAAACTGGAGAAAGTTATTATATTTTTTAAAAGTTCATGTTTATAAAATTAGAATTTTTAGAAAATTAGAATTATTAGATAACTCTGTATACCTCACCTCGCGCCCATACATGTTCCCACCAAGGGGCTCGAGCCTACCCTTTATAGGACGATTTTGCCTTGGCACCACGCTTTTCAATTGCGGGTTGGCAGACTAACGACTACTACTGTGCCAGTAGCCGGGACCGAAGGCTTAACGTACCCTTCGAAGCACGAAATTATCATCAATCACATAATAAACAAATGGTATTCAATTTTTAGAACCAAGGAGTTTTGAAATAAAAATATTTTACATAATGCAAGTCTTACTTAGTTTGGGGCTACCTTGATCTGTGTATAATATGTCCGTAAATATATATTTATTTATTATTCCTTCTCTACTGTACCACTACATCTACGAATCATAAATATCTGAGTAAACAGCACGCAGAATTTGTAAAATATCTATTGGTTTCCTAACCGCACAAATGGTTTCCTCTGTAAAATATGCACTGATGAAGAGATAGCTGTTGAAATTAAAATTGTTTTTTACAGTTTTTCACATCGCGGTTTTGCTTTGTCACGTTTGAAATATGAGTTGGACCAAATTCGATGTGGCGGACATTCGGTTCGGGATATTAAAATGCGCTTTGAATAGTGCGCTTCTGTATTTTTTGTATGTGTCGGCTTTGCAGTAATTGTATTATATGGTTAGCGCCAGTCCTGAAATTGGCTTGAATGATTTAATATGTACAGTGTAGTGTTGGCTTAGGTAATAACTAAGCCATCTTTTCCCATTGGGGGCGCATAAAAATGTAAAAATATTTTTTAATATGTGTAGTACTAACTTACTTTTAAGATTTTACCTTAGAAAATAAGTAAAGATGCGGCCGGTTTGGTCCTTGGAACATCCATTAACTGTAATCATTTTAAAAAGTGCGCTTCTGTAGTTTTTATATGTGTCGGCTTTGCAGTAATTGTATTGTATGGTTAGCGCCAGTCCTGAAATCTGTTGTGAATGTAACAAATTAAGTTTGTATGTTTACTGACACACTAAATATAAAACTATTAAACCACCGAGACTTGTTTAGCTTAAGTTGGATTTGTACACGGTAAAAAAATTTGAAATCACATAGCCTTGCCCCATATCACATGTATGTACTATACAGCTAAGAACGGTTAAATTTAATTTGCGGTAACAAAAACCTCTTTTCATTTTCAGTATCTCCTACATCTCGGCCATGTCTTAAGAAATTAGCAGCGCGATTAGACCCCATCGATTATAATAACTCTTTGTTGTTAACAGAATTTAAACGAACCGTATCGCACATTCCCATTTGCGACATTGACAACGTTTCCCGATACTTAGCCGAACTCGCGTTTTACGTGTACTTTTTGCAAAATTTATCGTTTCCGTTAACCACCTACTTCGTGGTGAAAACGGCTTCGGGTTCCGTAAACCGTGTTTCTGATTTATGTGGCGTATTTTACAAGGATCGTTACGGCTAATAAATCCAACTTAACTTGTTGCGAACGAATTAGCGTTACTTTTACGCACGGCGCGTGAGCTTTTCAACGGGCTTTACGTTAAGCACCTACGTGATAAGAACGGAAATCATAAATACACTTTTTTTGTTTTTGCCAAGAAACAACGTGTTTTTGCATATTTTTTATAACATTACATAAACGTTCACGCTGAATATCCCCAAAGGGATAGGCTAATACTTCTGAACATCACGTGACTTTGTCATCTGGTGTACAGAGTACCCACGTTTTGCATGGACAGTGTAATCACATGATAGGGGGCAGGCCTATCGCCGTTTTGTACGATTACACTGTCACATGACTAAGTACAACTCAGCCATGTGGGTTTCCTCACGATGTTTTCCCTCACCGTTAACAATCGTGATAATTCAATCACACATAA
>OY755182.1:8277459-8544358 GCA_963576735.1 Bedellia somnulentella
TCTGAACTTAAAGCCGCTAAACGTTCTCGAGGACTCATTTAAATTAAACAGAAACTTTATTTAATATCAAAATATATTATTTTTTTATGGAAATTTTGGTTCGATAAATTACTTACGTACTTGAGACACTCAGAAAATTTTGCGAAAATAAAATGGGTAAAAATGTTTTTATTAAATCTTTTCAAAGTACTCTCCACCAGCAACTATACAAAGTTTCATACGTCTAAACCAGTTTTCGAAACACTTTTTCCAGTCCGCCGCAGACACCTCATTTACAGCCAGCTGAAACGCTGACAGCGCATCTTCCGGCGATGAAAATGTATCCCTTTGAGTTGATTTTTTATTTTAGGCAATAAAAAGAAGTCACACTTTGCCAGGTCAGGGCTGTAAGGAGGGTGATCCAAGAGTTTGACCTGCGTGCTGTTCAGGAAGTCCGTCGTTTTGAGCGCGGTGTGAGCGGGAGCGTTGTCGTGGTGAAGCAGTAGCCCGCGGAGCCCTGTGTTTGGTCGATTGTTGCTCACAACTGAAAATTACTGGCAAGCATTAAGTAGTATACCAGTCTGCGTTAATACTTCTTTGATCTTGTAAAGGAATTGACACCAAATAGCCAGTCATATTGAAAAAACTTGCGATCAAAATCTTCCCACCGCTTCTAGATCCCTTCATTTTGGTAGGGGTCGCTTCGTTTTGAAATACCCAAACCGTCAACTGGCGCTTCGTTTCTGGATCGTATTGATAAATCCAAGACTCATCACCTGTAACGATGTCGTAAACACGCCGAGAGGAGCCAGCATCAAATTTATTAATCATATCACGACACCATTTCACCCGGGCCTGTTTCTGTACCTCGGTGAGGTTGTGTGGCACCCAGCGTGAAACTATCCTCCTCACGTGAAGATGTTCGTGTAAAATCTCATGAACGCTTCCCGATCCAATCTGCATAATGTGTTGAATCTCTAGATACGTTATTCACCTATTGTCATGAATTAAATTTTTCACTTCCACCACGTTTTCATCCGTAACAGCCGTTAGAGGGCGACCACTTCTTTCTTCATCCCGCAAAGTTAATCGACCAAGCTTGAATTCGTTATACCAACGATACACGGTTGCCTTGGAAGGCCCTTCATCCATAAACGCCATTTGAAGTCTATCGTATGATTCGTCTGGTTTTAAGCGACATTTGAAATCGTAAAAAATCATAGCGCGAAAATGTTCCCGGCTCAGATTCATTTTTCATTAAGACACGACAATTTAATATAGCTCGTAAAAAATAAAGAGGGAAATTTTAAAATTGTAACGTACCTTTTTTATTTATAAAGACTCATATTTTCAGTATACATTACAACCGGCGAGTGTTTCATACATTAAAACCTTTTTTCGCAATATTTTCTGAGTGGCCTGGTACATGAATGGTAAATGGTGTAAATTGATCATTATGTAGGAAGGCCCAAAAAAACCAATTTAATATACCATGTTTTATCAATTTGTTTCATTTATCACTCACACATACACTACGTATTCCTCTAAAACGATGATGCGCTTGGGTAATATTTCAAACATTCGAATATTTTAAATCCGAAATTCTACACTTCGAAAACGATTCACAGAATTTACGTATCACGGTTTGTTTATTTTACACAAATTCGTTAATGCATAAATACATTTGCCAGAAGTACAATTTCCCATTCCTTTACCAACTTAGATTTTACCAACTATATATTTTACTATAACCTCATTATCCCAAAGGTTTAAAAAGGCAAAATAATTAAATCTACAGTCTTACAAATAGTAAATCTCTTTAACTAGATGTTATTTATGTCTGGAAAATTTAATGAATAAAACGTGGATGCAT
Organism: Bedellia somnulentella; assembly: GCA_963576735.1. Lineage (NCBI taxonomy): Eukaryota > Metazoa > Arthropoda > Insecta > Lepidoptera > Bedelliidae > Bedellia > Bedellia somnulentella. Next base: position 8,279,312 of record OY755182.1, read on the forward strand.
ATCTGTTTGTATGCATGCCTGCTTGCTTGGTAACATGTAAGGGGGGTAAACATTTTGTTAGGTTAGGTTAGACTATGAATAAAACGAGCGAGCGAAGCGCAGCGGAACGAGCACCTCAAATGCATGATATATGCCTGTTTGCATGCATACTTGCTTGTAGGGGACGGGGGGCGGTGTGACCAGTCTACATAAAATATGCCTGCAAAATTATTTATAGCAAATTTGTAGGCATCATTCAATACATCTATATTTTAAATGTATGAAAAAAAAAATGTGGAATTAAGGATATACCTTAATACCGCTATGGTTTATGATTCTTAGTGTATCCGATGTAGTAATTATTCAAATTGATAGTAAAGAAAAAAAAGTCAAACGACAATTTGGAATGTAAAAAAATGATTATGGTATTTATTTATTTTATGGTTATGGTATTTGACATTTTGGTGAAGTAATATTATAACAATTAAAAAAACGTTGATTAGTTTTCTGTACAATCATATTCTGGTTTGAAAATTTCGGGAGTACAGTATGTAACCATAAGCTTGTCGGTGATTCTAACTCACTGTGTCATAATCAGTCAGATTTAGCACAATCATATATGATACTTTGCTTGATTTATGTGTAGTGTGTGCTTAGAATAACACTACCCCATTTCATCCGGTGGGTGTACGTAAGAGGCAACTAACGGTATTGGGACTTTTAAGGGATTTTTGGGCGATGAGGTTGGAGACCCATCACCAGCAACCTGTGATTTTCCATCATTGCCACACTTAACTTTCCAAAAGTAGCTGAGGAATTTCTAATTCCTTAGCACTGGCTACCGTACCTAGAGATTTATAGCTGTGAGTATATGTATGTATGTCTGTATATATGATACTTTTGTATTTTTGTGACATAAGAGGTTAGGTTACAATTCGGTCTCACGTATGACTATAGTAAAACTATTAGAAACATAAAACGTATACTGACTTACTATTACACATAATTTAAATCTTTTTGTTCATGAAAACCTCATTTGGGGATTATTATTCATTAATTCTATCTGAAAAGGTAGACAAGTGGACTTCCAAATTAGTAAAAATTCGGAGGTAGGAAATGTAAATGTTGGGAACACCTGACTATCACATAATTTGAATGTTTTTGTTCATGAAAACCTCATGTGGGGATTATTATTCATTAATTCTATCTGAAAAGGTAGACAAGTGGCCTTCCAAATTAGTAAAAATTCGGAGGTAGGAAATGTAAATGTTGGGAACACCTGACTATCACATAATTTGAATGTTTTTGTTCATGAAAACCTCATGTGGGGATTATTTAGTAACAATCCCCACATGAGGTTTATAAATAAACAATTAATAAAGGAAAGAAAAATTTCGACACAGGCGGGAATCGAACCCGCGACCTCGGGTATACGCCCCCGTCGCTCTGCCAAGAATTTCGCACTGGCAGCCATTGACTCGGTAGCTCAATGGCAGAGCGACGGGGGCGTATACCCGAGGTCGCGGGTTCGATTCCCGCCTGTGTCGAAATTTTTCTTACCTTTATTTATTCTTTATTTATTAGTTACTATTACACAATTTGAAAAGTGCGGTGTGAAAGAAAATTTAATGTTCACATGATTTGAGCATATAAAGAGAATATTAGTAAATTAGTGAAAACACCTATAAGTAATGTTAGTGACGATCTTGGAGGACTCATTAGAACGAAATAGAGAATCAGCTCAAAAAGGCAGGTGTCCGAAGTATGAAAAATAAAAGTGCATGTATGAAAAGATTGATGATGTGAACGAAGCTAGAGAGGTTTTCCAGGATCCTATAAAGTGGCGATCTATAGTCCTACCCCAATGTTAATTAACGGCGTGAGTATTGTGTGTCACAATTAGTTATTTCGTATATTAAAACAGATTGATTCATTTTGCTACTTTGCTTGTAATTTAAATGAAGATGCAAATGTTTAAATTTCTTAAGAACATTTTATATATTTTAGTATTATTAAACAGCACGTGTGCTGAGTTCAGTTGGAGACATCAAAAACCGTTTAGTGTTGCTCTTGCAGCGTCATAAAGAGTACATTTGAGAGCTTTACAGAACAGCACTTCCTAGAATATTTCATGTATGCGGAAACATCTACTTATTATACATGATATGGACGCTGTGATAAAAAAAAACATTTGATCGCGCACCCAATGTGTTTTTGTTTGTAAGAAAGAAAAGAAACAAAGAAAAAGCATTTATTTGGTACATAACATACACAAAAAAATACACAGTATAAAAATAGTAAAAAGTTAAATAAAGACCAAAAAGGTCCTGCCTCAGCTTAAGTACAACATGGCCAGAACCATATCGTACGCAGGTTTTCAGACAACACCATAAAAAACTAAAAAAATAGTTTTTTTTACCTAATTGTACAAAACGGCGATAGGCCTGCCTTCTATCACGTGAGTACACTGTTCAAGCAAACGTTGGTACTTTGAACACCAGGTGACAATGTCACGTGAGTCGTCCTACTGCTATGAATTATTTTGCAGGCATACAAGTATTTTATGAAGTTAGTTTACACCGCCCTCCGACCCATTGAAATTTGGCATTTAAAATAGTGTCTGAGTTAAAATTGGTATTTGGACCCTGTCAAGACGGCTTCTGACCCACGACACAATTACGATGGCTCAACTGATTGAGTCGTGGGGAATTGGATTCCCCACGACACACCTAAGTTACCCATGACTCAACGCAATATTCTTATGAACAACTTCTTGAGCCAATTGGTTCAATGAAAAAAGTATAGTTTAAAAAGAACTAAAAAACGCGAAGAAGCACTTCTAACTAAAAAGTTAAAATAACAATTTAAAATGGAAATGAACAAAAAATACTAGCATTAGTTTGAAAAAGCGTGGGGCGCTTTATGTCATATTTTTAGTTTTTCAGGCAATTCCCGCTCATTCACATGAGTACTTGTATTTTTGGTTCATTCCCATTTTCAGCTTATGAATTAGTTTTCACTTTTTAGTTAGAAGTACTTCTTAACGTGTTATTAAGATTTTTTAAACTATATTTATAAAATAGAGTTATTTAATCACACGTGTTATAAATGACTGTACCTATTTGCTTTCTTGAAGCATTTTGATGTTTCATTATATATAACACATCGATATTTATACTCGGAGCTAAAAAGCTTTATAAATTCCTCAGCTTTTATTGAAGGTTCAATGGGAAGGAGATTGTGCAATAAATGACTAAAATAAGATCAAAGTATATATTTCAAAAATCTTATTTATTAATAGTCAATAACAATTTATTTCAAATAAAATAAATACGTGTTCTTGTATTGATTTGATACGCACAATAAAAAATCTGTAATTTAAGTACTTAAAAAAAACATACCTATTAGTTTCTTTTTATTTTTAAGTGTGTTGAAAAAAGTCGTTTTATGCACTAGAGCAATTTTCTTTACAGCATTCGGTTAGTTAGAATCTAACTTTCTTTATTGTAATGAGTTACTTTGTTCTCTCGTATTATAATGTACTTTTAAAGCACTACTCAAAGATTAATTAAAAAAGGTATGTATTTAACGCGGCGACAAATTGATACCATTCCATGTCGTAAAAAAACTGAAAATGGATAGTAAATAATCTACTTTGGCGACTAATTAGAGGTAGCATCTTAACTAGAGCGGCGGCTTTTTAATGAGTTTTGAGGTTTTATTTAAATTTTATCTGGCAGTGATTTTCTTTTGTGGCAATTGAATTTCTTCTAAGGCGACAAATTGTTGGCGAATAAAAAAGTTAAAATAGGCTTTCATAAATTCTAAAATGGGGTATATAAACATGACCAAGGTCTGAAATAAATACAAACAAGATCTTAAAAAAATACTTTTGGCTACATTTGTACGGATCTAAATTAACCAAATTGTGACATGCTATAAAACTATTCTCGGTACATACATACAAACATATACTCACGGCTATAAATCCCTAGAAGGGGTAGCCAAAGCTAAGGAATTGAAAATTCCTAATCCACTTTTGAAAAATTGAGTGGGGAAAAGATGGTAAAGTAAAGGTTGTTGGTGATGGATCTCCAACCGCATCGCCCAAAAATCCCTTAAAAGCCCCAATACCGTTAGTCGCCTCTTACGTACACCCATCGGTAGAAACGGGGTAGTGCTATTCCAAGCCGACACTACACGGCGTCTTGTCTAATGTATTCTTGGTCTATTTTATTAACCTTCCCTCTTTTAAATGAACCTACCTACTTCGAGTAACTAGAGTTGCCTATGCATAAAAAAATTAGTCGCCACATTAGGTTTTATAATACCTTAACCAGTTTTACACTGATCCCGCTTGATATATTTGATACCTTACGATAGCAGCCGTTTTTTTAGTTTTTTGATCCTAGCGTTTTGTTGCTTGTAAAGTTTAATAGTTGCTAAGATATTTAATCACTGCAAAGTTAGTTTTTTGTGACTTAATAGAAAGTTGCCTAAAAAGGATTTCAGTTGCCGTGTTAAATATTTGCCATTAAAAAATGCCTCAAAAATATATACTGAAAGCCAACATTTAATTAAAGATTATTTCATTGCATATCTTGTTTACAGTTACAGTTGCCTGAATGTTGTTGGTAATTTGTTTCCAGCTTAAATTTCGGTACCTCATATGTGTACTACAGTGATAATAAATCTGTAGAGAGGTCAATTCTGTACATAAAATATATTTACAAAATAACTATCAGGGGGTGATTGGTGATCGATACTAATGCCAAAAATGCAATCAGTAAAATTTTTGTCTGTCTGTATGTCTGTCGGGTTGTATTTTCCTTATGGAAACAAAAACAACTTAACGGATTTAAACGAAACTTGGCACAATTATTTTTCATACTCCTGGGTAGGTTATAGAATACTTTTCAGCACAGTAGCGAAGGAAAATTTTAAGAAATTTTGGAAAACGGGAGAAGTTACTCCATTTTTTAATCTTCTGTCACGTGTGCAGCCTTAATGGTTAAAGTTGCATAGAAAACATGTATGACGGAAATATTCTTCATAAAATTGTCTAAGAAATATTCCGCAACAGAATATGTCTATCTTTTATAGTTTACTCACAATAAACACACGTAACTCCTGGTAGCTTTGCAGTTCGGAGCATTCTGATTATACTTGTTTACTCTTACGTTTATAATACTCTCATTCATCCCTAATTTTAAAATTTTAACGTTATTACCTGTCTATTAAAAAAAGTATGATAGAAATCGGTAAAGAAACATCGAAATTATACATGAAATAAGCCATCGCGCCATGTAATTTACATATTACATACTAGATGGCGCCAGTAGTTACATCCTACATCGACGTATGGTTTCTTTTTTAGATTATTATATTTATAACCTCTACATATACTTTATAGCGTTTTACTTAACTTCAACTCAACCTGAAATTTCGGGTAATAACGGAGATATTGAATCGTTCATCAAAGCGCATTCAAAATCACAAAGCTACACTGTTCAGGAGTGCTATAAATTGCGATCATTGCGCTAAATTTCAAAAAGTTTGAGCAGTTATTGAAGAAACCTCAGATATTTAAAAAACAACGCTACCCGTGCGAAGCTGGGCCGATCCACTAGTAGCATATATATTTATTATACAAAATAATATTTGGAATTAACCAACGAACATTTTTAAAAACCACTGACGTTGTATGTTTGCCCAACGTTTCGGCCCACCTACTGGTGCGGTGGTCACGGACTGACTGACGAGCGGTCTCAGCTGCTAGTTTGTGATTAAGGAGTTTTTAAAGTACCCTCAGATCACTCAATCACAAAATGTTATTAGGGTCGCGACACACTACACTAACAATGTCCGATGATGTTGTACTAGACATCACCTTGCGACGCGAACACTTATTATAAATCACTGGCTCCCACGTAGAAGATAAACGATAGCCACTTTCCCGGTTGAAATTCTCGTGTTTTTAAATTCTACCGCTTCACGCACAATTCGAGAATAGTAATGGCGATCATTGGAAAAGATATTTGGTTTATGGAGTTCTATCCAGTGGTTTGATCCTGATTCTAACAAGTGCTCTACTATAGCAGACTTCTCTATCTGGCGATTTTTAACAGCTGCGATATGTTTTTTGACTCGTTCAGCAATAGTCCGCTTTGTTTTCGCACAAACTACCACAACTGCAATCCACCTTGTAAACACCAGGTGTCTGATAGGGAATGGCATCTTTTGGACTTCCAACCTGTGCTGCTACTTTTAGTAATGGGGTGAATACTGTTGTCCTTATTGAGAACTTGTTCAATAATGATCCGACCTTATCTGTCACCCCTTTTATATACGGTAGATAAGCAGGCTGTCTTGGTACTTCCACTCTTTTAACCCTATTTCTGCTCGTCCGCTATATATTCAGAGTCACTAAGAGCATGAGCTCGGCGGATCAGTGAAGGAACTACTGAATTTAAGTGGGTAGGATGATGGTGGGAGGTCGCATGTAAGTATACGCCACGTAAGTGGTTTTTTAAAAATGTCGTCCGTCTACAAACCGCGAGAGTTTAAAAAGTGTATATATATTTATAAGGGGTAGCTAGAGCTATTGCTCTTGCTGATGACGCTTAGCCTTCTGACAAAGCCCACTGCCAAAGGCCATACATAGGTCGGTCAACGTTATGGCAAGCCTTCGCACCACCACGGCCATTGAATCTGCGGGAGTTGTGTTCTACCCTTGCAATGAATTTCGTGACTCTCTGGTCAAAGTCAGTAACCATGGTTTTTCTACGAGTACTAATCTTGTAGTAGTGAAACTTCCTACTTAGCCCTTTCTATTGCTATTTCAGGTGATACTGAGCATTCTGACGAGGCCTACTGCAAAAAGCCATGTACAACAGCTTGACTGACAGCAAGAATAAAATAAACGCATTTATTAGAATTTCTTAAATCATCTCATCTCCAGCCATTACAAGTCCGCTGTTGGATCACGCCTCCATGAAGTCTGTCTGTATCCATGTTTTAAACAATGCTGCTGTTTACAGTTGCTGCCAAAACTTTTCTCAGTATTTTGTCCAACTAAAATTGCTACTCTTTCTCTATTAAAATTCTGAAAAAATGGACGAATAATAAACTTAAAAGATTGTTTCTGGTATTTGGATAAACTCTGATGAATAGTATGTGTAAATACATTATTTAGGACTGACAAATACGATGACCAAGTTTTCATTAATTCTTGAGTATTCCAAGACAATCGTTTATATTGACTAAATATTTTGACGCAAATTTTGCGTAAATCTTTTTGAGCATATACTTGTATCAAATACAGATGTATTGTGATATGTATCAGATTGTTTTGTTTTTATATTAGAATTTCAGTATCAGTATCAGCTGCGTAGTGTCGGCTTAGAATAGCACTATCCCATTTCTTCCGGTGGGTGTACGTAAGAGGCAACCAACGGTATTGGGGCTTTTAATGGACTTTTGGGCGATGCGGTTGGAGACCCATCACCAACAACCTTTATTTTACCATCTTTGCCCCACGCAACTTCCAAAAGTGGCTAAGGAATTTCTAATACCTAAGCTCTGGCTACCCCTTCTAGGGATTAATAGCCTTGAGTATATGTATGTATGTATGTATGTATGTAATTTCAGTATAGAACGATCAGCATCGATTTTCTATAATACGATTTATGTATTAACATGCCAACCATTTCTCCCGAACCTACAAAAGGATTGCGATAAAATTTATTCACAAAGATCCTATTTTAGTATCGCAACCTTCACATATGATTTTACTTTTGTTTATCATGATTTTACGAGGTCTTACGCCATGTCGGCGATTCGGCGTCATAAATCCATCACGTAGAATAAAAGCGACGCGTCACGTATATCCGACGTAGTTGTACAGTGGACTTTACGATGGGAGACGTCGTAAAACGCTTAACGAAGCGTGCGAGGAATCCCTTAGGCGACCCCGCGCCCCTTCTTGTGTGAAAGAGGTTTTAGCGGTGAGACGCCATACGGTTACTAAAACTGCCGCTTTATATGTTACGGTCCATCAATTGTATTTTGAACAACTTTTTTCATCGACACCTATCTACGGTTTTAGCAGAAAGATGAGCTGACTGTAGCGTTGATATCAGGATTCAGGAAATAATTACGTTCGAAATATTTATTTAAAACTAGTTGATCATTACAATTTTGCCTATTTAGGGAAGTATCTTGTCCCTCAAATCGAAAACACACATACCAACTTATTTCAAAGCTCTGGCTACCCCTTCTAGGGATTTATACCCGTAGGTAAACATATGTGTCAACGCGACCGAAATAACTACCATTGTGTAGTCCGCAAAAAAAATATTCCAACCAGCCTCTTAATCTAAGGGCAGTTGGATTTCATGAGAGTGTCACTTTCAGCACTAAGCAGAAGGTGTTGCTGTTCAATACAGCTCGTTTTTTTTTACGGATTCTTGAACATGAGTCCCCAAACTCAGCCAACTCCTCTTTGGTCGAGGAGTGCCACCACTTCGATTTGTTTTTTTTTTGTAATTTTTCATCTATCTTCAAATATGAGCTAAAAATATTTTAATCAGAATCAAATAAATTATAGTGGACCGGAAATATACCCAAATAAATATTTTAATTAACGAAACATGTGTGAATTCACATCATAGCAAAAAATAAAATAAAAAGTTTTATTTTCAAATCTGTGTAAATACAAATCAAGGCTTTACATGTAATTGACTTCAAACTTAATTTAAAAAGCAAGCGGATGTTGTATTAAAAGGTTTTTAGTAACGTTCCAATTACGTAGCGGTAATTGCAATATAAGAACGAACATAGGAGCATTCAGTTCACAAATTAATAGGGAATTGATCAGATTTCCTTGTGCGACAGACCGTGATGTCCATCGCAATGCCAATCAGGACCGCCCCCCTGACTGGGTCCGGGCCTGGCGCGCCACGTATTTTGATACGCCTCAGTGTTACCAACTTGGCGGATTTTACCTAAATATGGCCATTTGTGTTGAGCTAAAGTGTATTTCTTAATGATAGTGACAGTGAAGAAGTGATAATTGATTTCTTTGTCGGGATAACTATAGTAAACGTGACTGCCGACTAACAGTAACAAAAGTTATAACTTGCCGCATTTAAACGACTTCATATTTTAAATCTCAAGTATGCAAAAAGACATGCTTAGCCACCTAAATAATGAAAAGTTGAAAATCCTTGACCAAATTTGAAGAAAATTTTAATAAATAGGTAGGCAACACAATCATTAACCACTTTTGCCAATAAGCAACCAATTAACGTGCACATTGATGTTGATTAGGTTTTTGTCCCAACTCCAAAATGTCAGTCAAATAGGGTATTTCAAATATAATTAAACAATCTAATTGGATTTTTTGTACCATATATAGTTAAAAACAGCTATAAATACACGCAAGTAAGATTTATTTCCTGTTTATTATAAATTAAAAATGCAGACATATTTTTTGAATATCAAAATAAGTTTAGTAAACAAAATCTGGGGTTGTCTGGAAGAGATCGGTGTTAATGATAAATCCGCAGCTTAAATTTATGGCAAAACTGTTTTATTATTACTATTTTTGAAAATAAATTTAAGAACTTAATATGCCATAAAAATTTTTACCTATTGTTTTTATTAACGTACTGATTGGACCCCCGCCTTTATAAGAACGTTTTCTATCTGGTCAAGAAACGTTTTACGAGGCCGTCCTCTACTAACATTCCCATCCACATTGGCTCTATATATCTCTTTCGCTACTTTATTTTCATCCATCCTCTCTATGTACCCAAACCACCTCAACATTCCTTTTTCTATCTTGCATACTACGTCATCTTTCATTCTTACACTTGTTCCACTTTCTTACCATTTATAACAATGTCACATTCTGTCATACTTTCCTCTATTTCAAAAACCATTGTTTTGGTTTATTTAAGGAATAATCTGCATAAAATTTATTTACAGATCCAAAATCTTTTCTTGGCCGGTAAGGGCGTCGCTGTCATCGATATTAGTATTGCCAGTAAATAAAAATTAACCATTATAAGGGAAATAATTTTACATCATACAGGCTAATTTATGTAGTACAGTATTGAAATGTCTTAATAACACAAATTATATAATATTCATTTCATTAATAACTAGTTACTATGTAGTGTCGCCTTAGAATAGCACTACCCCATTTCTGCCTAAGAGGCGACTAACGGTATTGGGGCTTTTACGAGATTTTTGGGCGATGCGGTTGGAAACCCATCACCAATAACCTTTATTTTACCATCTTTACCCCACTCAACTTTCCAAAAGTGGCTGAGGAGTTTCTAATTCGTTAGCTCTGGCTACCCCTTCTAGGGATTTACAGCCGTGAGTATATGTATGTATGTATGTATGTAATAACTATTATTATAAGTAAACAAGTTTGTTTTAATGTAAGCTAATTATATTTATGACACACACATGATAGTCCAGTGGATAGAACACCCGCCCGAAAACAGAAGGGCGTGAGTTCCAATCCTGGGTCAGGCCTACACCAATTTGTCTTTTCTAAAGTCATATGTGTGGTTAATTTATCATGGTTGTTAACGGTGAGGGAAAACATCGTGAGGAAACCCACATGGCTGAGTTGTACTTAGTCATGTGACAGTGTAGTCGTACAAAACGGCGATAGGCCTGCCCCCTATCACGTGAGTACACTGTCTAAGCAAAACGTGGGTACCTTCTCTGGAGACTAGATGGCGCTGCCTTGTGAGTTCAGAAGTATGGTACCTCTGCCAACCCCTTCGGGGATAAACGGCGTGAACGTTTATGTTATATGTTATGTTATTATATTTATGTATTTTTGCCCTTGTCTGGTATGTCTACCCGAATGACTGTGTTGCTTATCTTACCTCCCAAATGTTGTCTAGAAGAGATCGCTTTTAGCGATAACACTGCCAATAATACTTCTCGGCAAACTCATTATTTTATACTCAAGGATTTGTTACTTGTGACACTCAGAGTTAATTAATAAGTGGGTAACTACATAAAATCATTTTTTTTAATCCTGTAAATCAGAGGCTTACCTTGTCGTGTACTGTCTTTTACATTTACACATAGATCCTCCAAAAAAGTGGCACAGAAAAAATAATTCTAAACATCAGATATCGTTTGAGTCATTCATTTTGCTGGGTCAGTGAATTTATGGGCACTTTTTATTGCTGTTAACAGCCTTGTAACATATAACATAACATAAACGTACACGCCGAATACCCCCGAAGGGTTTTGGCAGAGGTACTAATACTTCTGAACATCACGTGACTTTGTCACCTGGTGTTCAGAGTACCCACGTTTTGCATGGACAGTGTACTCACGTGATAGGGGGCAGGCCTATCGCCGTTTTGTACGAATACACTGTCACACAACTAAGTACAACTCAGCCATGTGGGTTTCCTCACAATTTTTTCCCTCACCGTTAACAAACGTGATGAATTAACCACTCATATGTCTTTAGAAAGACAAATTAGTGTAGGCCCGATCCGGGATTTGAACACTAGTCGCTTGCACACGTCGTATTTGCCTTGTATTTTTATATATATGTCTGACAGTTTAGACTTAAGAAATGACACATTGGTACATCCCCGCATCGTGAAATCTTATTCGGGAGCATTTCCCCACTTCTGTAACCTGCACCGCATGACTATAGATGCGCGCACAACTTTTCGGACGGTGTTAGCCTACTTAGATAAAATTTAACAAAATAGATAACACTAATAAATAAAGAATAAATAAAGGAAAGAAAAATTTCGACACAGGCGGGATTCGAACCCACGACCTCGGGTATACTCCCCCGTCACTCTTGCCAATTGAGTAATAATCCCCACATGAGGTTTTCATGAACAAATAAAATTAAAAAAATAGATAATAATTTTCATATTTTTTATAATGAATACTAGAAATAAAAGCGTTTATCAATAAGCAAAGATACATCATAAAAATAATTGTCTATGAAAAAAATTTACAACTACAAAAAATATTAATGAAAGTGATAATTTATTATATACGTAGGTCACCGTATAATTTTTATTTAGTTGAGAACTAACTGACAATGACAGGCCGAAATTTCAAAATGGCGACAGTATACCAGTAGTCGCCGCCGGCCAAGAAAAGATTGTGGATCTGTATCTGTGATGTACAATAAAGAGTTGTCTATTCTATTCTAAATCTTATTATTATATACCTAATCTGTGAGGTACAAAGATTTATTTCTTGAAGTTTCGTCACACTACGACAGTAAGAACTTTTTGAGTAGACCAGCTTTGTAAGCCAGAATTGTGATAGTCCGAAGAAAGTCTATCGTTCTTAAACGAGGTTTAGGTTGTATCTATTTATTTTACACTGAAATAAGTATGTTTTTCATTAGGAACAGAAAATCACTACTACATCAGTACTGAGTCATTTGACATTATTCAATCCTGGCAACCCTAATTAGGATAATAGGAACCTTTAAAATTACTATATTGTCCCTGATTTTCGATAAGTGTACAAATAATTGAAACAACTATTGATTTTCGGATAATTTAATCGCGTGTTATTTTATTACATTATTTTAAACCCGTGACCATGATAACTGAAAAGTTTTCGAAACGTCGGGCTTTAAAAATAATGTAATAACACGCGATTAAAATATCCGAAAATCAATAGTTGTTTCAATTATAATGTGCAATCGTGAAAATCTTAGAAAATACTAAGTGTACAAATTTTGAATTAAATCGGTCCGTTCAAAGTGGGCCAAAAACCAAACGAACCAGGCTAAAGGCAATAAGGTTGACCCCGCTTTTTTTCCGTTTAATAAGGACTGTGATTTTATGTTTACATACATACATATACTCACGGCTATAAATCCTTAGAAGGGGTAGCCAGAGCTAAGGAATCCGGAATTCCTCAACCACTTTATTCATAATTATACTTACATACATACAGGCGAAACTAATATAAGCCTGTTCGAAATGGCTCTTACTAGTGCAGTCAAATTAAAACTATCATTAACGGTAGCATAATTTTAATAACAAATTGAATGAAATTTTATATAAATTCATACTTACAAACAAATATTATTACAATATTTTTATTAACCCTATCCAAGGACGAATGCCTGTCTTTTCGCCGACCGTGCTAGTAGATGTCAGATATTTTTCCGCCTTTTTCCTACCAAAGTCTAGTTGTTCTTGAGCCTCGGCACGGTTAATTAGGTTAGGTTATTGTATAGAACATGTTTTGATACATCTACTCTATATATATATATATATATATATATATAAAGTATATTTATATACTATCTCATACACTACTTTATACCCCATTTCAGAAAACTTTCAATATGTTATAGAATTTTTAATAACACGATTTTAAATAAAATTGGTTTAAGATATATTTTGAATATCTCCTTTACGGAAATATAAAGTTTATCTAGTTACTTAAGGTTGACAAACGGCATAATAAGATATACTGTTGTCGTCTCCGTCCTGTCGTGTGTGCACAGCTATTGAGCTTGTACCGACGACGACTTTTATCAAAATTATATTTCGTTCCCAGGACAAGATTTACATCTTTTATATTTTATAGTACATTTTCAAGTTATTAAATAGTGCAAGAAAATGTATATTTCATAATACCATTTTACTATTTTGTTTATAGCAGTGAGCAAGAGGAAGTAAGTGTGATGAGAATTGTTTCAAAAGTCAACGTTTTTTAAAATACTAGTTGAGATAATAGATAGTTTGTGTTCTTTAATATTTTTATTCGATAGCAAACAAGAAAATAAAAGACTAATTTGAATATTTTTCATTTAAAATGAGTAATTACAAAGTTATGATTTTTTAAAGATTGTTCAACTTTTGTACTTAATGACGTCATCGATCGAAAATATCACGTAGCGTCAAACAAATGAAGCAAAATTTTTAATAAAAATGTTGCTGATTGCAAAACATTTCACGAATTTGTGATCTCAAATGAAATTATTACTATATTATACTTAACAAACCTATCATTTTCGATATTTTATTATTATACTGCATAAACGAATGTCTTTGAAATAAAGCTGAAGGTCAAATACTGTTACAGTTTTTTGTTAAAATAACGGTCATCTTAGCTTTGTTTGATCTAATTTCAAGAAAATATGTTTTAAAAACATAATATCTCGAAATGGTTTCGTAACCAGCACCACTTTTGTAAAACTTTGCATACCGAATTGGTGAGATAAAATATGGGATAAAAAATAAGCCTCTATAACCATTTTTATGACTAAAATAACTATCATTTTTTTAATAATTAATTTATTGATCTCACCTTCCAAAGGTTGTCTGGAAGAGATCGCTTTTAACAATAAGACCGCCAATTGTACCTCGCTGTAAACTTCGATCATGTTCGATCATATTATTATTTTTGTAAATTTGTGTTTGATGTGCAATAAAGAGTTATTCAATTCTATTCTATATGTACGGATAGATTGTAAACATAAAACAAACAGTCAGGTCAAACAAAGGTTCTCTTTGGCCTCATTCTCACGCATTTCGTTCCCATTAGATTAGACAAAGACCACCACTTTGTTTACTCTGTGCAGCGATGATCCGCTTCATATATTAATTTTTTATTCATACTGATTCTTTAATTCTCCACGCTTCAGACGCCTGCGTTTTTAACAATTTGACCAGATCTTTGATATAATTTTTCCTAGTTAGTAGTTTAGTAGTTTTCCCTAACCTAACCTAATCCTAACTCTGTACCAAATTTCAGTACTAGTTCTAATTTGGTGATCATGAGTAAGTGAGTGTGTGTCATAAATGCGAAACTTTGCTTTCGCTTAACTTTGGAACTACAAGACCTACAGTCTTGAAGTATTTGGGTTTTAAGTATGTGATATACAGCTAACTGGATGATTAATATTTTTTTTGCGTTCTGTTCTTATCCAAAGGTTCTTAGATACGGGCCTGAAAATGCAGAGAAATGGTTCCAGTAAAGGATGGTATGGCAGTGTTTGCTTCGCGCACGACTTGGTGGAGGACACGGCACATGTATTGGTTTTAATGAATATAAAACGCATACTCCCTCTTCGCTTTTTATATGGCAAGGCGGCCACGCAACAATTTCAATTTTCAAAAGTGGCTAAGGAATTTCTGATTCCTTAGCTCTGGTTACCCCGTCTAGGGATTAATAGCCGTGAGCATGTGTATGAATGTATGAATGTAGTAAATTTACTCGTACTATTCCAATTAAAACTACATATTTTGTCTAAGTATTTACTGACTACTTTAAAAAAATCTAAGATCGATTACTAATGTACAAATTTGAGAATATACCGTACGTGTGTAATTTATTTAATAGCACATGGTAACGAAAGCTTGGGCCTGTATACAGAAAATGAATCCTTTCAACTTGGAAATACATTTAACTATAGAAAATAAGAATGTGTTCCAAAAAAAACCGTAAATTATAATAAATAACACAGTTCAACTAAAACCCAATATTGCAGCGCTAATGAACTAGTAGCGGAGAGAATGCAAATCTCCATATATTTTTCGTCCCAATTTTTTCCTCATATTTCGCAGAGTAGCATAATGCAAATGGGGCATGAGTTAAAGCCGCCGCTGCCAAATGGCATAAGTTAATGTACACGGCTATTCAGTAATAGACTCTTTCGAATATGAAAAGAACATTTTGGGACCGCTGGGAGAAATATGGAAAATTACAGTGCAGATCGGAGTTAAATATTACATTTGAATACTGTTAAAAATGTGACAAGTTTGCTGATTGATTACATACTTACGTGGAAAGAATAAATTTAATGTGGTTGTCAGGTTTCATCCCTTGTTGGTGTTATTAGAAGACGGTTAAGCGAGTTAGGGGAGAAGTAGGGTGGACTTTCTCCCTCGTTTAATGTGATAAATTTTTATTTTTTTAACCATCAATGTAACAATATTTTATACATTAACCTAAGTGGAGCAAAACTTATTAATACTTATGAAATGATAAAATAGCCGTGTAATGCCGGCTTAGAATGTCGCTACCCCTTTTATCCTCGGGTGACGTAAGAGGCGACTAAGGGTATAGGGGGTTTTTTATTGGATTTTTGGGCGATGCGGTTGGAGACCCATCACCAAAAACTTTATTTTACCATCTTTTCCCCACTCAACTTCCAAAAGTGGCTGAGGAATTTATAATTCCTTAGCTCCGGCTTCCCTTCTATGTAATTATAGCCGTGAGATGTATGTATGTATGTACTTATAAAAAAAATTGTACGTACATAATAATCAACTACTGAATGGATGTAATAAACAAAATATATTGTATAGTGTCAGCTTAAAATTTAATGGTATCACTAACCCCGATCATCCCACGGATGTCGGCAAGATGACTCAGGCTTGGCAAAATATTTTTTTATTGGTTCATGCTGGGTGAGAAAATTTGACATTGGAAGTTCACCTCGACAAATTGATTAAAAGCAAAATGCGGTTTTACATAGATAAAATATACTCATACATACATACATACATATACTCACGGCTATAATTCCCTAGAAGGGGTAGCCAGAGCCAAGGAATTAGAAATCCCTCAGCCACTTTTGGAAAGTTGAGTGGGGAAAAGATGGTATAATAAAGGTTGTTGGTTGGGTTGGGTCTCCAACCGCATCGCCCAAAAATCCCTTAAAAGCCCCAATACCGTTAGTTGCCTCTTATTCACACCCACCGGTAGAAACGGGGTAGCGCTATTCTAAGCCGGCGCTACACAGCAATAAAATATACATATACATACATACATATACTCACGGCTATATTTCCCTAGAAGGGGTAACCAGAGCTAAGGAATTATAAATTCCTCAGCCACTTTTCAATAAAATATACTGATCCCAAAAAAGCAAATTCAGGTGATTAACCAGAGACACCAGGTGACAATGTCATGTGAAGTTCAGAAGTATAATTACCTCTGCCAACCCCTTCGGGGATATACGGCGTGAACATTTTAGTTTGAGTTTAAGTAACCAGTTACTACAAACCTTTGTGTATCATAGTATTAGCTTTAAAAGTATAAATTTTTACTGGTATGGCTGGCACAACAACATTTACATACAACATACGGGTGCGCTTTTTCTTACATAACTTTTTAACTCCTATCATCGGAGATCCGAATATATTTCACATACCATTCATAATAATTAATCTTGATTAAAAAATTAAGTCATAAATATTACAAAATAAAACCATGAACTTCATAATTTCACTAATTATACAGTTTGTATTTACCTACTAATAATTGTTTTAATATATTTGTTTATACTAAAGATCGACGGTCATAATCGTTTCTATAAATAAACATAATATTCATAAATGTGTTTTATTCTAATATAGTGGATCGGCCCAGCTTCGCACGGGTAGCGTTGTTTTTTAATATCTAAGGTTTCATGAACCACTGCTCAAGCTTTGAATACTCAAGCGCAATTATTACTACTTAGACCACTCCTGAATAGTGTAGCTTTGTGATTTCTGTGAAAGCGCTCATATGAACGGTTTAGTGTCTCCGAACATAAGCTAATTTTTAGAATGAGTTGAAGTTGAGTTGAGTAAAACGCTATGAAGTTCTTATAATAACTACAACTACTGGCGCCATCTAGTATGTAATATGTAAATTAGTAATTATTTGGTTTTGATCACGGGCGCGATGACTTATTTCATGTGTAATTTCAGTGTTTCTCTACCGATTTCTATGATTCTTTTTTCATTGAATAGGTAATGATGTTAACTTTTTTAAATAAGACATGAGTAAGAGTATTATAAATGTAAGAGTAAACAAATATAATCAAAATGCTCCGAACTGCTAAGCTATCAGGAGTTACACGTGATATTGTGAGTTAACCATAAAAGATAGACGTATACTGTCATGCATTCTTTTTTAGAAAATTTTACGTAAAATATTTCTGTCATACATGATTTCTATGTAACTAAAACCACTAAGGCTGCACACGCGATGGAAGCTTAAAAAATATAGTAATCTCTACCCTTTTCCCAAAATATCCCCCAATTCCCCTTTACTACTCTGCTGAAAAGTAGTATACTATAACCTGCCGAGGAGTATGAAGAATAATCGTGCCAAGTTTCGTTAAAATCCGTAGAGTAGTTTTTGATTCCATAAGGAACATACAAACCGACAGACAGACAAAAATTTTACTGATTGCATTATTGGCATCAGTATCGATCACTAATCACCCCCTGAAAGGCAAGCATGAGCGCTCTTATATCGACACGATAACGGTTAGAATGAGATGGCAGTATACGATACTAAGTAAGTGCGTAAGAGATGGCTGCTTTATCCCACGCGATAACTAGTTTAAACACCGCTCGTACTAGCCGGGCTGATAGTTATTTTGAAAATATATTTCATGTACAAAATTGACCTCTCTACAGATTTATTATAAGTATAGATATAAAAATAATAATATCAACCATATGTGTTTTTATCTATATTTGCTTGCTTGTTTGGATACTTGCTCGCTTAAATGCATGAAAGGGGGATGCAGGGGGGAGGAGCCCCCCTTCTTGGGGGGGTCGGGGGTGAAAGACCCTGCTGGCGAAGAAAAGTTAGGTAACATTTAGCTAGGTTAGGTTAGGTTATATATAAAACGAGCGAGTGTAGCGCAGCGGAGCGAGCACTTTAAATGCATAATCTGTATTTTAAATATATGGAATGTTATATATATTTTCAACATAACAGACTATGTTACCCTAGGAACAATATTATTAATTAGAACAATATGATCATTGAATGTTATAAAGAAAAAAGTTCTTGAAAAAAATTATAAATTCAACAAAAATCTTGGTAGTAACATTATTAATAAAAAAGATATGATCACTGACCGTTACCGTTAGGACCTCCGTTGGTAGTATTAAAAATATGTGAATGAATAAAGTATGGCAAATAAAATTATGAAGAGTGATTATTATGAACACAAATCGTTAGAAAGACAACGAATATGATTTAGAACTTTATGTGAGCCAATATGGACCCACAACATACACCACATTTGGTAACGACTAAGAGTATGGGGCTTTTTTAAGTGATTTTTGGGTCGATAGTCTCTGCCTTCCCCAATGGGAACTAACGGCGTGAGTATATGGATGCATGTTAATGGAATCATTTTGGCACTTAATTGAACAATAAGTAAAAAAATGATTGCAGCTAATGGATGTTCCAAGGACCAAACCGCCGCATCTATACTTATTTTCTAAGGTAAGATCTTAAAGGTAAATTAGTACTACACGTATTACAAAATATGTTTACATTGTTATGCTCCCCCAATGGGAAAAGATGGCTTAGTTATTTCCTAAGCCAACGCAACACTGTACACATTAAATCATTCATGCCAATTTCAGGACTGGCGCTAACCATATAATACAATTACTGCGAAGCCGACACAACAAAAAAATACAGAAGTGCACTATTCAAAGCGCATTTTAATATCCCCAACCGAATGTCCGCCACATCGAATTTTGTCCAACTCATATTTCAAACGTGACAAAGCAAAACCGCAATGTGAAAACTGTAAAAAACTATTTGAAAGTGCGTATTTTCAGGAAACCATTTGTGCGGTTAAGAGACAAGTGGTAAGTTTACAAATTTTGCGTGCTTTATACTTAAATATTTATGATTCGGAGATTTAGTGCTACAATAGTAGGAATAAAAAAAATATAATAAGTAGAACTTGCATTGCGGGATACTAAGTCAACAGTATTTTTAATATCTATCTTCTAATAAATAAAGAATAAATAAAGGAAAGAAAAATTTCGACACAGGCGGGATAATCTGTATTTTCTTTCCTTTATTTATTCTTTATTTATTAGTAATAATCCCCACATGAGGTTTTCATGAACAAAAATATTAAAATGTCTATCTTCTGTCTACCTTCTATATCTTCTATACTATAATAAATACACAGAGGCACATTGGCTCAAGTACAATGTCAAAAAAAGCGAAATTATGGTTTTCAAAGCTGGAACTAAAACCTACCCAGTCCATCCAGTAAAACTAAATGGTACAGATTTACAGCAGGTTTATAAATTTAAGTACTTAGGTCACTGGCGGACTGAGTGTTTGACAGGCGATACAGATATCGACAGGGAACGCAGAGTATTGTCAGTGAGGGGAAATATGCTATCTTGCAGGTTTGCACGCTGCTCACGTGATGTGAAGATCACACTTTTCAAAAGTTATTTCCAAACATTATATACGTGCAGCCTGTGGTGCAATTATACCAGGAAATCCTACAATGCTCTGCGGGTCTAATATAATAATTCTTTCAGGCGTTTGTTGGGGCTACACTGGCGCTGCAGCGCATCTGGGATCACAGAACACGGCACAGATGGCTTCCAGGCTATTCTGCGTAGACGAGTAGCCTCCCTGTGGACCCGAATTAGGTGTAGTACCAACAAGCTCCTGGAGATCATTGCGGACAGAGTTGATAGTCCAATTTCAAAACATTGGTCATCACTCAATGTGATGAGTAATATAAATTTCAAATTCCACTAACATAGTTTATAAGTCTTTTACTAGCAGATATATGGAAATTTTGTAACTGATTTGTCTGAAATAAATGATTTAAAATTAAAACCAGTGGAATATGTTCACTTTTTGATACTGAATCCAGTTTTGCGCTTTTTGAAAAAAATGTCTGTCTGTCTGTTTTTCTGTCTGTATGTCCGCTCATCACGTCAATTCTACCGGACGGATCTTGATCAAATTTGTTATGAATGTAGCTTATACACCTAGCCAACATATATGATTTCATTTATCTCGGGTTGCGCAAGGGTTCCCACAGGAGCATCAAAACAACAAAACTTTTATATGGCTCCCCACATTTACAAGATTCATTTTTTCATCAAACGACTTTATCAGACTCTTCATTTATAGTCTTTTTGGAAAAAAGAAGGGTTTCAGCCATTTTCATTAAAATAAACGTCCATTTAATTGTTTGTCAATAGTAGGACTACTAGATATATAGCTTGTCAAAAAATTGTAGTCATCAATAACGTCTTCGTGGCGTAGCGGTATACCGTTTGGTTAATACTAATCGAACGGAAGACCCAGGTCAAAATTTAGGGGACCACAATATTTTTGCATTTTTTTTTTGCTTTTGGGTTAGCTTAGAATAATAGTAAGTACTATTCCTTCTTTTTCACATTCAACTATGGGAATATGTATGAATAAAGATAACTGAAAATATATTGAATTTTGCGTATTCATTTGGTAGGTCTGAGAATATGTTTATATCTTTTATATTTTTAACTATTTTTAAACTAATATTCCCATGGATATATGCTATACTTACGTATAAATTAATATTCTGTTTAAGCATCAGAATGCACAGTTTGTAAATAAAAGAACATACCTCAATTTAAATTTAGTACCGCCATCTATGACTGATTGGCTGCAATCTCTCACACATCACCAACGGTCAGTGTAGTGGGCAGCACCGGGCCGACACCGCAGTGCCAAACTGCTATCCATACTTACTAAAGATATTCTCATTTTTGAACATAGAAACTTGGTGCAAAATGGTTTGTTCCATGATTCTTATGATCAATTAAAAAGGTTTTTGGGAACTCACCCCCTAAAGGATAAAAATATAGTATACAGATTTTTGACATTTCTGTATCTAGAAATTTGAAACTTGATGCGATTGACTGATACCCACTACAAAAAGGAATATATGAAATTCATCTATCAATCATTCATGGGTATAAACAAACGGCTATAAATCCCAAAAAAGGGTAGCCACAGCTTCAGAGATAGTAATTCTTTGTCCACTTTTGGAAGTTGAATAGGGAAAAAGTAGTCAAATGGGTCTCCAACTGCATCGCCCAATAATCATTTAAAAAGCCTGAATGTTCTTTATATCTATTACAACACCCGCGGGAATATAAATATAAAAAAAAAACAGAAGTAAAGATAGTGTTTTGGTATTTTGGATGTAAACCGGATGCAAAACATGTAGTCCACGCAGACGTAGTGGCGGGCAAAAAGCTAGTTATAAAGTTAAAATATAACATCCAAAATAACATCCAATGCTCAGAAAAAAACATCATCATCAATATGCTCATCACATAAATGTTGCTCTCAGCGGGGATCGAACCCGCAACCTCTGGAACGAGAAGCTAGTCACCTATCCACTCGGCCACGGCGGCGGCGGTCGTCCTACATACAAATAAGCCTAAGAAATATAAGAAGTATTATAAATTAATCTTGTTATTCTTCTTGACTGCCTCCGTGGTCGTGCGGTTAAGGGCCGGCGCTGACTGCCGGCATGGCATGGCAAAGGATTTCGGTACAGATATAGCATTTTTAATCTTACTACCATGAGTATAGAACCTTGTTTTAAAATATGTAGTCTCAAAGAATAGAATTATTCTCTCTATAACAAAAAACATGTGAAAATAGTGTATCGTGATATAACCATAATCATTTATTCGTTGTAAATGCGGGTTAAAAGGTTGTTTCTTCATATAAGGAATTGTTCCATACACATTTTGCTCTTCCGAGCTTACAACATCAGTCTTTACATTTTATTAATATTGGAATATGATTTAAAATCAAAATGAGTAAATAAATAATAATTTAACATTCTAGAAAAACCAATAAATCCACATTACATACATACATATAGTATAAGATCCCGCTGCTGAATCTCTACGTTCATAACGTACAAAGTCAAACACACATTTTAACATAAGTTTATGAATAGGAGAATACACTGACAAGACGCAGCCAGGCAAAAGTGGCCGCAAGTAATTTTAATTTAATTAATGTTTATTATTTTCTGGAGACAAATTTCGTTCACTTGTTTTCGAAATATAATAACATCCCCATCATAGCAGTGTATGTAAAGAATATAAAAATCCATAGGTGCCGTTGCAAATTCGGCCGCAACTACCTGGCAGCCAGGTGTAAGTAGGTTATATTTTGGAGTGTTTTATACGTTCATAAGTTACACGCATATTTCTTATATGAAATTAAAGCTATTTTTTTTCCTAATATGATAATACATAGCTGCCTGTGAAAAAGCGGCCGCAAATTAGGGTTGCCATCTGTTAAAAACGCGATATATCCATATATATTTCACAAACTGTGCTATTGTTTCTATTCATATTTTATGACTTATATAATAACTATATTTATATTTTTTAAATACTTACTTACTTACCTATACTCACGCCCATTATTCCCATTGGGGTAGGCAGACACTATCGATCGCCACTTAGTACCATCTTGAAAAACTTCTCTTGCTTCCCTTACATTAATTATTCTATAGCATGTATGAGATGCTCTTTTATTCTTCTCACTTCGTATCCTCGCCTTTATAAGAATGTTTTTTTATTATCTGCATCTAGATAAGTTTAATGTAATTAATATAATGGAAAATCACTAAAAATAATAAAATATTAATTTTAAAATAAAAATTGCTCAAGTGAACAGGAAAAATGTGTATGTATTAAAACAAAATTTTGTTTATGTCTTATTTTTCACGAAAGAAAATATATACGCATTCCACATTTGAAAAAATATTATTTTTATGACAGTTCGTTGATACAATTTTTAATTACTCACTAAATATTAGTTTAAAAAACCAGCATATTTAAAAAAGTCGAGCCAGTCGTTGTCGTAAAAGGCTCGAATGGCTGTGCATAATGCTGTTCTGGTTCCCACGCTCATGTATGGTAGTGAATGTTGGGCATGGCAGAAGCAGCATGAAAATAGTTTTCATGCAGTGGAAATGAGATCCCTCAGAAGTGTACTTCTGATTACATATATGTAATGTAAGGTTGTATGATAGAGTGAAAAAGGAATTAATGTGGTTTGGGCACACAGGGATGATGGATGAAAATTAAGTAGTGAAAGAGATATAAAGAGCCAATGTGGATGGGTAGTAGAGAACGGCCTCGTAAATCGTATCTAGATCCGATAGAAAACATTCTTATAAAGGCGAGAGTCGTATAAAGGGAGGCGAGAAGTGAGAAGAATAAAAGAGCATCTCATACATGCTATAGAATAATTAATGTAAGGGAAGCAAGAGAAGTTTTTCAAGATGGTACTAAGTGGCGATCGATAGTCTCTGCCTACCCCAATGGGAATAATGGGCGTGAGTATAGGTAAGTAAGTAAGTATTTAAAAAATATAAATATAGTTATTATAGAAGTCATAAAATATGAATAGAAACAATAGCACAGTTTGTGAAATATATATGGATATATCGCGTTTTTAACAGATGGCAACCCTAATTTGCGGCCGCTTTTTCACAAGCAGCTATGTATTATCATATTAGGAAAAAAAATAGCTTTAATTTCATATAAAAAATATGCGTGTAACTTATGAACGCATAAAACACTCCAAAATATAACCTACTTACACCTGGCTGCCAGGTAGTTGCGGCCGAATTTGCAACGGCACCTATGGATTTTTATATTCTTTACATACACTGCTATGATGGGGATGTTATTGGCTGCGTCTTGTCAGTGTATTCTCCTATTCATAAACTTATGTTAAAATGTGTGTTTGACTTTGTACGTTATGAACGTAGAGATTCAGCAGTGGGATCTTATACTAATACATATACTCACGGCTGTAAATCCCTAGAAGGCGTAGCCAAAGCTAAGAATTAGAAGTTCCTCGGCCACTTTTGGAAAGTTGAGTGGGAAAAAGATGGTAAAATAATGGTTGTTGGTGATGGGTCTAACACATTACTAAAGTCATAAAAAAAATAAAGATTCACTTACCTAATTTTATGTCACCCTAAGTTTAAAATGTCAATCTTACAGCTAAAACAAATTCAAACAAAATATAATAGAAATAATATCATTAATCCATTTAGGTACTTACTTATAATTTGTATTAAAAATCTCCTTCTTGTCATAAAAAAATTGTTCTAATAGCCATTTAAGCAATTCGTTTTAAAATTTATTAAAACACAACCATCTTTTTAAATTCTAACAGACATAACAAAAATAGTTTTGCTGCTTGAGGCTAATTTATAATGAGGTACATCTAGTTTGTCTTTATTGAGATTTAGCAGACGTTTAGAGTGAAATCTAAGGGGAGCCGGTGTATAATTACGTATATCTCTCTTAACTAATAAAGCAGCTTCATAAATATAAAGGGAACACAACGGAAAAAATCTAATTTTTTTACAAAGTGGGCGGCAAGAAACCGTTTTGTCCTTTATTTGGCTGAGAGCTCTATTTATTTTTTTCTGAGCAAGAAAACCGAAAGTACCGGTGGAGTTACCCCATAACACAATGCCATATCGTGATAAACACATACATACATATACATTTAATATACAGGCTATAAATCCCTAGCTAGCTGTGTAGTGTCGGCTTAGAATAGGACTACCCCATTTCTTCCGGTGAGTGTACCTAAGAGGCGACTAACGGAATTGGGGCTTTTTAAGGGATTTTTGGGCGATGCGGTTGGAGACCCATCACCAATATCCTTTATTCTACCATCTTTTCCCAACTCAACTTCCAAAAGTGGCTACAGAATTTCTCAGCTCTGGCTACCCCTTTTAGGGATTTATAGCCTTGAGTATATGTATATGTATGTAAATCCCTAGAAAGTGCAGCCAAAGCATCGGATTAAGCCACTTTTCAAATTGCAGTAAGAAAAAGATTTTAAATTAAATTAAAAAACCCAAACACCCTTAGCCGCCTTTTACGAGCACCCACGGGAAGAAATGGGGTGGTGCTATTCTAAGTCGACACTACATAGCATATGATCATTAACATGTGTTGGAAATTCACGAATAGTGTATTTTTTTGAACGTGCTATGACAAGTAATACAACATTTTATGACCGGTAACTACAGTTGGAAAACTAAACGAAAGTCGTCCAATCTAAGTCGTATTAAACAAGCTCTTTATTCCCACTCGGCACACAACTTGTACAACTTCGTAAAAAGAAAAATTCCGCGCCAAGTTGTTATAAGGAAGGAATCCAATAAAAGCTGAAAGAAATTCGATGTACTGAAGACAAAGCTATTTACTGAACACAATTCAACTTGGTCAATTGTTACAAAGCACAATACGTTGTTTCAAAATATTATATCGTGTTACTAAATAAGTTGGAATGCTTTTGATGTATGTGTTTTTGTTGTTGTTAAATGAAATATTAGAAAGCGGTAGTAGAAAGTGCTAAAAACCCACAAACTGGTAATTGGAGCATAAATTTATTATCTTCAAATCTTTCTGAAAACAGAAAGGAAAACATCACCAGTAGAATCCAAGTGGGTACATTCAAAGCATCGTCGAATACTATCGACAAGTTTACAATAAGTTTTTAATGAAATATGTCATATATTTTAATTATTCACACAATTAAAATCAAAATCACTTAAATCATTTGGATGACGCTCACTATAGATGCCAAGAATTATGGTTTTTCTTTTCTCTTGATAAGAATAAATAACATACATACATATATACATACGGCTATAAATCCCTAGAAGGGGTAGCCAGAGCTAAGGAATCAGAAATTTCTTAGCCACTTTTGGAAAGTTTAGTGGGGAAAAGATGGCAAAATAAAGGTTGTTGGTGATGGGTCTCCAACCGCATCGCCCAAAAATCCCTTAATAGCCTCGTTAGTCGCCTCTTACGTACACCCACCGGAAGAAATGGGGTAGTGCTATTCTAAGCCAACACTACACAGAAGAAGAATAAGTATGTTTTATAAAAATTTTCATTTAGAGCCATTATTTTATCACATTACATTGTAATTTAACAAAATTTGTCGCTGTTTAGGGTCTGTCGTCGGCCATTTTTTCCCGTCGTTGTCGTAAGATGCGATATCAGGACCGAGGGCAGTGGGGATCGATAGTGTTTGCCTACTCTAATGGGAATATAGAACGTGAGTGAAAGTAAAGTGTAGTATCGGCTTAGAATAACACTACCCCATTTCTACCTGTGGGTGATCGTAAGGAGCGACTAAGGGTATAGGGACTTTTCAAGTGATTTTTGGGCGATGTGGTTGGAGACCCGTCACATTTATTAACATTTATTATTACCATCTTTTCCCCACTCAACTTCCAAAAGTGGCTGAGGAATTTCTCATTCCAAAGCTCTGGCTACCCCGTTTTTGGAATTATAGCCGTGAGTATATGTATGTACGTAAAAGTAAGTAACTAAGAATATTAATTCGATATAATGGCCACCATTGCTCGTCAAATACTCTATATCTGCTTCAAGAAATATGGCCGTTTAGGAATTAATTATACTCAGCTTTTATTAAATTTAAGTAAAATGGCAGTTATAATATGAATGAAAAAATATTTCGTATGGCATGCTCAAATTTTGTTAGAGATTTCCTTGTATAATATGAAATAATAAACGTTTTAACATATCCTTCATAATATTAAGCTCATTTGTTCATTCTAGATAAAATAATATAATAGTAAATACTAATGAACTACTTATAAATAAACGTCTAACAGTTTTGTTTAGAAAATTCTTGGTGATTTCTGTAAAGGGTGATTTGTCGATAGTCCACAAGGCTGGCCTGGTGTCGATTGGCAGATTTGGTATCCAGGACCCAAATTTGAAAATCAGGTAATTCAAGCTTGCCTTATCCTTATGCTAATATCTAAATTGAGTTGAGTCTAACAAATAAAATTTGTAAGTTGACTCACACCTCGATGGAACTCGCCCGAGACCTCCTGATTTAAAACCGAGGCCTGTTATGCTTAAGATAGATTTGTACACTAGAAAACACACAGCCTTGCCCCATATCACATGTATGTACTATACAGGCAAAAATGGTTATTTTTAACTCGAGGTAACAAATACTTTACATGATGTTCAGAATAATCTCTGCCTCTTCTTCGGGAATTAGGAGAGCGATGAGACTCATCGATTATAATACCTCTTTGTTGTTAACAGAATGTAAACGAACTGTATCGCATATTCCCATTTGCGACATTGACAACGTTTCCCGATACTTAGCCGAACTCGCGTTTTACGTGTACTTTTTGTGAAATTTATCGTTTCCGTTAACCACCTCCTTCGCGGCGAAAACGGCTTCGAGTTCCGTAAACCGTGTTTCTGATTTATGTGGCGTATTTTACAAGGATCGTTACGGCTAATAAATCCAACTTAACTTGTTGCGAACGAATTAGCGTTACTTTTACGCACGGCGCGTGAGCTTTTCAACGGGCTTTACGTTAAGCACCTACGTGATAAGAACCGAAATCATAAATACACTTTTTTTGTTTTTGCCGAGAAACAACGTGTTTTTACATATTTTGTATAACATAACATAAACGTTCACGCCGAATATCCCCAAAGGGATAGGCAGTGGTACTAATACTTCTGAACATCACGTGACTTTGTCATCTGGTTGTCAGAGTACCCACGTTTTGCATGGACAGTGTAATCACGTGATAGGGGGCAGGCATATTACCGTTTTGTACGAATACACTGTCACATGACTAAGTACAACTCAGCCATGTGGGTTTCCT
Organism: Bedellia somnulentella; assembly: GCA_963576735.1. Lineage (NCBI taxonomy): Eukaryota > Metazoa > Arthropoda > Insecta > Lepidoptera > Bedelliidae > Bedellia > Bedellia somnulentella. The sequence goes on from OY755182.1 coordinate 8,307,837, forward strand.
CACGATGTTTTCCCTCACCGTTAACAACCGTGATAAATCAACCATACATAATGTCTTTAGAGAAGACAAATTGGTGTAGGCCCGACCCGGGATTTGAACACTAGTCGTTTGCACGATAACCTTTGTTCTACCCATTGAGCTATCACGTCGTCGTCGTATTTTGTATAACCTTTGTTGCAAATATACGATTGGTTTAATTATAATATTTATACGAAATATTGGCTTTTTGTTGTTTCAGTATGGAACGTATTTTAGTTGCTGCTGCATTGAATAAATAGACTGACGTGTGCCAATAATAACTTTTCTGTTTGGAAATCCTTTCAAACAAAATAAAATACTAATTTACTTTATTTACACAAAATATTTGCTACGTATGGAAATAGTTGATTTAAAAAAATACATAACATAACATAAACGTTCACGCCAAATATCCCCGAAGGGGTTGGCAGAGGTACTAATACTTCTGAACATCATGTGACTTCGTCACCTGGTGTTCAGAGTACCCACGTTTTGCATGGACAGTGTAATCACGTGATAGGGGGCAGGCATATTACCGTTTTGTACGAATACACTGTCACATGACTAAGTACAACTCAGCCATGTGGGTTTCCTCACGATGTTTTCCCTCACCGTTAACAACCGTGATAAATCAACCATACATAATGTCTTTAGAGAAGACAAATTGGTGTAGGCCCGACCCGGGATTTGAACACTAGTCGTTTGCACGATAACCTTTGTTCTACCCATTGAGCTATCACGTCGTCGTCGTATTTTGTATAACCTTTGTTGCAAATATACGATTGGTTTAATTATTATATTTATACGAACCTAAAAGTAACCCTGAATCTGAAATACACCTCAGTGTCCCTACTAAATTCATCGTTGATGTTTATTCATCTAAATTTTCAACAGCATAAGAAGACATCGTAAGAAATCTAACTTAATTATACTAAGTAACGTCATTTTACTCTCAACTCACAGCGGCCATAGGCTTGCTTACTATCAGGTGGAGACTCTGTCCACGCTTAAAGTAGGTCATGTGATCACAAACTGATAAAAGATATGGTGATGTTTGGCAGTATTCAAGGAATAGCAGGTTGCATTTGGTACTATCTATAATAATGATATGAAATGCTTAAATTTCTACAGTAAAATTTGGTTTTTCCTTTTTGATCATCATCATTCATTTTACTATATGTGTTAGGAATCTTTTTTTTCGTTTCTTTCAAATTACATTAAACTTACAAAAAATAAGATATATAACACCATGTGTTGGATCCCATTGCAAATTTCAATATACATACATGTTTTATATGTTGTCAAATCTATTTTATACTAACTTGGTTAAAATGCTGCTACCCGAAAAAATCTCATGGCGGGCTCACCAGTAAAACTAATTGAGTAAGCTGCAGAAAACATTTCAACAGGAGGGGTTATTAGAAGGAGCCATAAGCTATGAATAATTGCATGCTTCCCAGAACTCTCAAAAATATATGTTGCGCTCAAACTTCCAAGTGTATATTTACGGACAGCCATCAATACGCGGGAGTGTCATCAATCTTATTCAGTGTCATTTACGAAGGTGAAAGTTATCTATATCAGTAAATAAACAGTCGAGGGTGTGAGTTTCTTGTGCTATATTTTATAGATTTGTTCGTAAAAAGGAAATCATTACTTAAGCAGAAATTTAATATAAAGAATAGGAACATTTTTGCTAGATGTGTGTTTGATGCTTTGTCAATAAAAAAAATTACAAAATAATTTAAAAAACTATTCAGGTTAACTTATTTTACGTTTTTCGAAATTAAATTCATCTAAGGTAAAGGACTTGTATAAAATAAAACTTTGAATTAAAAGTAATCCGTCAAAACCTCAATCAAAAGTTTAATATCCAACAAAGATTGCTATCACAAAACTACCAATACAAAACTATTTCTAAAGTTAAAATATTCAAATGGAAAATTTCATAGTTAATTTTGCCTAACAAACCAAAAAAACTGACTTGACAAATAGCCGAGTTTTAAGTCAATCAGTCATTTTTTTGACGTTCAAGTGAATTCAATTAATCTGGAGACAGTGATTCAATAAAAATTACTTATTCATACAATTAAATTATACACCAGAAACGGAGTTGTACCTACTAATTCTATTTGATTATAGTAACGAAGTAGGTTACTTCATTATGAAAGTTTGCGGAACAAATATTTTATTCCGCTGACATAAGTTTTTTAATGTTAGAATAAAATAATATTGTTTGACCCTCCTAGATTTTCTCTGAAGATGACATCTGTTTTTTTTTCATAGAATGATTATTATTTATATCGCCTTTAAAAAAAAATATTTGATTTGCCTCGTGCATAAAATTATTTTTAGTGTAAAATTATTAATTTGTTCATTTTTATCATATTTAATAATCGTTGGCCTTATTTTGATAGGACATTGGGGAAAATATTTTAAAATAAAGGATGTTTGGTGATGGTCTCAAGCTACATCACCCACAACAATCACTTCATAACATAAATAAAACATAAACGTTCACGCCGTTTATCCCCGAAGGGGATGGCAGAGGTACCAATACTCCTGAACTCACATGGCAAGCGCCATCTAGTGTTCCAGATAAGGTACCCACGTTTTGCTTAGACAGTGTACTCACGTGATAGGGGGCAGGCCTATCGCCGTTTTGTACGAATACACTGTCACATGACTAAGTACAACTCAGCCATGTGGGTTTCCTCACGATGTTTTCCCTCACTTTCAATCACTTCAAAATACCTAAAATTTTAAGTGCCCCTTTACATCACCCGAGAGAAGAAAGAGGTTAATGCTATTGTAAGCCGACGCTATCAATCTTTTATGTATAAAATAACTGGCGCAATTTACAAATTGTTTTTTTTGTAACGAAGTGATAGCTCAATGGGTAGAACACCGGCTAACGTGCAAGCGACTAGTGTTCAAATCTCGGGTTGGGCCCACACCAATTTGTTTTTTCTTAATACATATGTGTGGTTAATTTATCATGGTTGTTAACGGTGAGGGAAAACATCGTGAGGAATCCCACATGGCTGAGTTGCGCTTAGTCATGTGACAGTGTATTCGAACAAAACGGCGATAGGCCTGCCCCTTATCACGTGAGTACTCTGTCCATGCAAAACGTGGGTACTCTGAACACCAGGTGACGAAGTCACATGATGTTCAGAAGTATTAGTACCTCTGCCAACCCCTTCGGGGATATTTGGCGTGAACGTTTATGTTATGTTATGTATTTTTTTAAATCAACTATTTCCATACGTAGCAAATATTTTGTGTAAATAAAGTAAATTAGTATTTTATTTTGTTTGAAAGGATTTCCAAACAGAAAAGTTATTATTGGCACACGTCAGTCTATTTATTCAATGCAGCAGCAACTAAAATACGTTCCATACTGAAACAACAAAAAGCCAATATTTTTGCGATATTCAATCTGACGGACGTCGACCAATCCACGTCAAATAACTATCAGGCTCGAGTTATCAGAAATTCATGACGTTATTTTACCTCCTTCCCAATATTGAAAAGTAAGAGTGAGACAAAAGGCGATACTTGGTTTTAATTCATGCCTTTACGTTTTGGATAATATTACAATATAACCTTCAGTGTGAGTTACGCCATTTATCTTCTTCGGGCTGACATGTGTTCGAGATAAGACGCCCGCATTGATATAATCGAAAACCGTTTACCAGGATCCATCTTTCTCTGCGTTTTCAGTGTCCACGTCATAAAACTTTAGATATTTAAATATTTGAAAAGATGACGGTGAAAATAAAATTTTGTTCATTTTTCTGTTTTTCTATCTTAACTTTGCGTGTCACTTGATCCCGTGAAGATATCGTTTAATATGTGATTCGCGATTGTGGTTTTTTTAACATACCAATATGTTTTCTGTTATTTTTTATACCTCAATCATGAATTACCTCTGGGTTACGCAAATACAAATGATTGTCACTTCGTAGCCTTAGCGATAAACTAAAAGCTTTTTGTATTCACTGGTTTTTTTTTCAAATATTCATTTTACAATTCGCCAATAAGACCATCATATATTATATTGATTTGCAGAATAGGAAACTGAATTCATAAGTGGCAATTATTTGAGGACAAGTTTGCAGCTAGTATATTGTTAAAACAAAAACATGTTTGACCTGAGCTTCCAATACAGTTTTAAAATTTCAAAATACTTTATCAAATTTAATATTTATATAACCGTAGGATCTTGCATACCCTAAACATATTTCAACCAAGCGCAAACTAAGTAGTTAGATTGAGAGTCCAGTCTTCTCGAGGTTTCAGTTAGTAAAGTAACAAGAAGGTACATAGACATGGTAAACATTTAGCAGCTTATGTTTATGGGTCAACATTGTTACTCTCTGTTGGTCTTATGAACAATGCTCTCTTGAGGAATCAGAAACCGTACATACATTTACATGTCCATAACAATGTTAGTTACTTGTAAAGTAGACAGTCGAATTAACTTTGAGTATAATAATCACGGCTTTTTATACCATTCATACATGCATATGCTCACGGCTATAAATCCCTAGAAGGGGTAGCCAGAGCTAACGAATTGGAAATTCCTCAGCCACTTTTGGAAGTTGCGTGGGGAAAAGATGGTAAAATAAAGGTTGTTGGTGATGGGTCTCCAACCGCATCGCCCAAAAATCCCTTAAAAAGCCTCAATACCGTTAGTAGCCTCTTACGTACACCCACCGGAAGAAAAGGGGTAGTGCTATTCTAAGCCAACACTACACAGCAATTTTTATATAAAAAAGAGGTAATCAAAGTTTTGGGAATAGAAATGATGTGGGGAAAAGATTGTGATATAAAGAATGGTTGGTGATGGGTCTCCAGCCATATTACCCAATAATCACTTGAAAATATCGACACCCTTAGTCGCCTTGTATGGCACCCTCGATAAAAATGTAGTTAATCATATTCTAAGTCAATATCGCGCAGCTTTGGATATATGTTTTATGATTCAATTCTTGCTATGAAAAGTAAAGTCAATCCCACCAAAAACATTTTAAATGTAAAAAATGTTAGCCAAACAAATACAATACAGAAATTTATAATATGTTAACTAAAAGACTTCGCAGACAAAAGGATTGATATCTGAATGGTTGCCAATCACTTCAGATAATCCTGAAATACAAAGTAGATAACAAGTTAAATTAAAGTTTTGATTTAACTTGGCTTGTTTCCACATACGAGTTATCATGATAATCAACTTATCTGCTAGGTACATTTTAATTTGATTTTGTGGTGAAAACTATCTACTTTGTATTTCAAGATTATCTGCAGTGCTTGGCAACCATTCAGATATCAATCCTTTTGTCTGCGAAGTCTTTTAGTTAACATATTATAAATTTCTGTATTGTATTTGCTTGGCTTACATTTTTTACATTTAAAATGTTTTTGGTGGGATATCATTACTTTTTGTTAAGAAATAAGTTGTTATTTTTTTTCTGCGTTTGATTTTATTTTTTGAACAATGATCTTCACCGTCTTTGATATTAGAAATATTTAGACGCATTGCCCATTCAGTACCTGTAACTTTTTTTACTCGTTTTCTGTTTATGTTTAAATGCGGCAAGTCAGGGCGGTATATTGTTCGAAGGCGTTTATATTCTATTATGGAGCTTTCTTGTGCCTTAATTTGACTGGAATCGAGGTTAATGAGATGTACTCCGTCGAGTGTTTTAACTCTAGAGAGCGCAATATAAGCCTGTCCGTCGTATCTACTATATATAGCCTATACAGCGTGTTAGTTTGACGGCGATTGTTACTTCAATATTAATTCGTATAGTAAAGTTTAATGCTTAATATCCACCATATGAAATAAACAAAAAGGTTAAAACCGCTTTAGCAGAAAAACTTACTTTCTCCATCAGATGGAAAACTGTGGTTATCTACACTGGCCTAGCGCACACACTCCTACCCGTATAATGTCTCACCCAAACACAGAGAACAGCAGCGAGCGCGTCATGTGACCTTATAGTCTTGCGCACACTTGCTCGTGACCGTATGAACCGCACTATGACAGCAATGCAAATTTGATAAAGGATATAGATATAGCCTGTGCGTAGACGATTTCTATACAAAATGTTCTTGTGAGGGAAATATTGAAAAATCTTAAAAATTCTCCGTTTTCAGATTTTTTCCTTTGTTAATATTTGATCATCGACCTGGATGCCGAATTTCAACTTCCTGGGATATCTGGAAGTGGGTTAGCTTTTTGATCTATATGTCAGTGAGTCACTAAAAAAATCGCGATTTTTGGACGTTTATATCTTAATAACCCTTTGTTATGTATGTATGGAAATTGGGCTACTAGTTTGTATCCTTAATATCAACAAATGAACCAAATTTGGTTGGTTTATATTGATTAGATTTTGAGTTATGATGGTATAAAAAGTCGCTCCAAATGGTTCGTGTAATATACACATACGGTGCGCGCTCGCCGCCTTGGCTTGGCTTGACGCACTGCCGTGCGTCTTGATCAGAATTAGGCTTCTTACGACACCTTGAAAGAATAAATATATATACATCTGAATTTAATATAAAATGAAGAAAAGTTTAATTAATAGCATATCAGCCCGGCTAGTACGAAAGGTGTTTAAACGAGTTATCACTGGGATAAAGCAGCCATCTCTTACGCACTTACTTAGTATCGCATACTGCCATCTCATTCTAACCGTTATCGTGTCGATAAAATAGCGCTCGTAATTGCCCTTCAGGATCACATATCATAAAATGTATAAGATAATATACACTCACGCCATTACTTCCCATTGGGTTAGGCAGAGACTATCGATCGCCTCTTGTACGATCCCGACAAACCTCTCCAGCTTCGTTTACGTCCATCAATCTTCTCATACATGCTCTTTTATAAAAAAACAACTCATACAACTTCAGAAAAATATAAATTTTAACGGCATTTTTACATTACATAACATGACTTGCCTACTTTGAAACTGTCGGCTCCAAAAGCGATGCATCAAGTTACGTTACTCAAAAAGAGTGTTTATATTGTTTTAGGGCATATATTCTTATACCAGGAACCTGACTACGTCAAAAACGACTTAATAGTAGGGTTCCATTTTGATACGTACCTAACTCTAGAAATAAAACTAATACAGTGGTTGTAACCATGACAATTTATTTTTAGGGTTCTGTACCTAAAGGTTAAAACGGGACCCTATTACTAAGACGGCGCTATCTGTCTGACCGTCTGCCTGTCTGCTTGTCTGTCTGTCACCAGGCTATATCTTATAAATGGTGATAGATAGATAGTTGAAATAATGATATGCAGATTATGTATTTCTGTTACCGATAATCAACAAATATAAAAATCTAGGTTAAACTAAGATAATGGATACATTATACAGTGACTTGCATTGTGTATATTATGGTGTATAAGCATTCGTGCAAGAGTTCAACTCGCATTTGACCATTTGTTAATAGGCCTTATCTCAGTGTTACTTATGACTATCCCGACAACTAACTAAGGGTTGTCCTGTATAACTGGTAATTTAAATCGAGTTTAGTTTACAATTACATTTTTTATAACTTTTTATTTTAATGGTGTGTGTGTGTGTGTTATTCTTAACCAACCAGAACACATTAAACATGTGTTCTGGTTGGTTAAGAATAACACTTGCTATTTCTCTCTGGGGGTGTCCTAAAAAGCGACAAATGAAGGCAATGGGTTAAAAACCAACGTCGAGCTACCCTTATTTTACAATCTTAACTTCACTTAACTTCCAAAATATGTGAAGAATTTCAAAATTTTATGTTCTGCTTACCCTATTTTCTTATCTATCATGTATTTTACATTAATGATTGGCACAACGTTTTAAGCTCAAATAACAGTGATTAAAACAGAATGTGATGAAATAATCCAGGAATTATATTGTGCAATATTTATTCACACATTTCGTTACGGATTAAATTATTAATATTTATTTAATAGCACGTTTCACCAATATCTTGAACATATTTCTTTTATATTGAATTTATGCTGTTTTAAATTGTTAATTCTGTAGTTTGCACATGAATTACAATACGATATTTTTCGTCGTAATTAATAATGAAACTTTAAATAACACACAATGAGCATCATATATTATAGATTTAGAATATTAAAGAATAAAGTTTTCTTATTACTGTGAAAAAAAAACTCTACGAGTATCAACCCCTTAAACATACATACATATACTCACGGTCACAAATCCCAAAAAGGGGTAGCCAGAGCTTTAGGGCTAGTAACTCTTCAGCCACAATTGAAAGTTGATAGGGAAACCGCTTAAACTGAAAATAATTAATTGCAAGACTATAAAAAGGAAAATAAACACGTTTTTCAAAATATTCAGTGTTCCCCGACTTCTGATAGTCGGAAGCTAGGTAAGTAAATTACCTTCATTTGTTTAATTGGACGACTGCGCTGGATGACTCATAATTAATATTTTATTTCAACAAAACTTCGTCGTTACTCCATCGGCATCGTCTCGATGACTGATTGAGGATTGCGTTTTAATGGGTCCCTGTTGTGCTTTCTTAATGAAGTACTCATTATATTAATGGGGAGTAAATTGATAGTACAAGTTTAATTTAATGGCGAAAATATTTTTGCTAAACAATTGTACTTGAGTGACATTTGAAAAAAAAACATATTTTTTTAATTGTCATTAATTTTTAATATGCCTGCCCTGTTTTTCTCTTATTTACTCAGTGAACACCGGAGAAGCAAGACGTCGGAATGCGTTGTAAAGTTATAACATGTTTATTTTTATTTGTTGTAACGGGCTAAAGTAAATTTTCTGAAGATTTTAATTCACACGCCTTTTTTCTTGTAAGCAGCGTTAGATTTGACAATTGTTTGAGTAATCAAAAGAGACTAGTCCGATGACGCTGCTAGTTTATCTTTAAACAAGTGCGAGTTGAACTCGCGCGAAGAGGGTTCCGTACGATGTTACCTATCATGTTTTTTTTAAATCTCATGAAAATATCATGGACTTCTTATAGGTTTTCCTATAATCTATAAGGAGAAAACTAATTTCTGTATTTTTTTCAAAATTATAGGTTCAGTAGTTTCGGAGATAAGGGGGGGGGGGGAATGGTCAATTTTCGTCTATTTTCTTGAATAACTTGGAAACTATTTATTTTAAAATTACAAAAAATACATTTAAGATCTTCTCAACAAGACCTTTCATTTGATATACCACACGATGCAGTTTTCAGATTTTTTTTTAATTTTCCCCTTTCTCTCCAAAAATGACCCCCCATATACAGATTTCATCTGCTCACGTCATCCCTCTGTGTTTGGGTCACAGGAATTGATATGTGTACCAAATTTCAACATAATCAGTCCAATAGATTCGGAGATAATTGACTGTATGCGACGGACGGACAGACACACGAGTGATCCTATAAGGGTTCCGTTTTTGTATTCAGACGTACGGAACCCTAAAAGTAATGAAATCTAGACTAAGTCATGCGAAGCTTAAGGTCCCTTACTGAGATGTCTTTATAGTTATTCTTATGTGACTGGCCGTTGCACATGCTTTATATGGTAGTGGGTACAAGTACACGGCAGGTACTTATCTGTCATGGTAGTTAATCTATAAATTATCGCATGTGTTTTCTTTTCAATGATATTAAAATTCAAATTCAAATTGTGGATTGTTTGCTTTTACTATTTTTAAGTTAATTAGACATGATCTACACTAAAAGTTCAGATCAGAATTATCTTATATTTTCATGTTAGTGTCATACTGGTACTCTATATCTATCAATTTTAAGTCACATGTAACAATGCGGGTACCAACACATCACAATCCGTATTTTATTTCAAGACTCAATAAATCCACAGCTCTGGCCACCCTTTCTCAGGACGTATGGTTAGAAAGAAAAATGGCCGCCATTACCAAACAAGAATTGGCACGTAAACTTTACAAGTTTTAAGAGTCAATGGCAGTAAAACGCGGTCATAAATTAGGTTTGTTAGTGTTTTCCGATAGCCGCGGAGATAGCCGTTCTATATAGAACAATAATGGATATAGCCAAGTTTACGACTAGAGCCAATGACTCAATCAATGATGGTCCATGTTTTAACATTCTTATATGAAAGGATTCTTGCTATCTTTGTTCATACTATCACTTGAAAACTATTTCGAAGCATGTTTTTGTTAAAAACTTTGATGATTAATATTTATCTTATATTAATACATAGAATATCTGGCGACAATGAGATAAGTAGATTTATCTTTCGTAGAATCGTGTACTTTGTACTATGGTTGTGCGGATTTTGATTTTGTGATTGGCATTGGCTGATAAAAGCACTCAAAAATGAAAGATCATAATTTTTAGTGGTTTTAGAACAGTCATAAAGTTTTATATTCAAGATTTTAATATCTTTCTTCATTTCGGTCCAAAGTATGGGGTAGGAAAAAGGAATATATAAAAAAAAGAGTTGCTGTGTAGTGTCGGCTTAGATTAGCACTATCTCATTTCTTCCGGTGAGTGTACGTAAAAGACGACTAACGGTAACGGGGCTTTTAAGGGATTTTTTTGGTTGATGCGGTTTGAGACCCATCACCAACAACCTTGATTGAGAGATTCCCTTCAAAAGATTTATTAACCGTGAGTATATGTTTGTATGTATGTAATATTTGTTTATATAATTTGATGAACACATGAGGAAGCCTTGTTTATTTAACACCAATTTACAATAATATAATTTAAACGTAAGTTTATAGTTTTAAAGTAAGACTTTTTGCTAAATAGGGCCCCTAATCAGCATTTTCTGATTTTATAACAACACATGTACAATATGTGTACACAAAATTAGAACTAATTTTCATTGTAAGCCCTAACTAGCGATGACAGTAAGTCAGTAGAAACTTATATAAACTAGAAAATTAAATCTCGAAGTAGTTTAAGAAGGCATGTATGAAAATAATGATGTATGTAAAGCTAGAGGGGTTTAATTGGATCGTACAAAGCGGCGATCGATAGTCTCCGCCTACACCAATGGAAACAAATGACATGAGTATATAAATATTCTATATTCACGAGTATACTATTCATCTCCATTCCGATCCAAACGATGATGTAATACAAAAAGCAAGGATCTCCAACGCACGTAATCACAAAAAATCGTCAACAATCGTCTGTAGCACAAAAACGGTATATATGAGTTCCGGCGCTTATAAAAATGACATCATTTGTCTGGCGACAATGAGAGAAGTAGATTTATCTGTCGTAGACTCGTGTTACTAACTCGCCCTTGTACTACGGTTGTGCTGTGTGTGTTGTTTTGGGCTTGCATTTTTTCTCTAAGCTGTTTTTTTAGTTGTGTATAGTTGGATAAAAATAGTACTACCATTGTGATCTATTTAAGGGACGGGGATTCACTTAGAAACAAAATTGTGTTATTTTTTTGTTTTTTGAGTGATTTGTTTTTATCTCCAACCAACCATCTTTCAAGTTGTGCGTTCACAAATTAAAAAATAATATCAACAATCGTCTATAGCACAAAAACGGTATTTATGAGTTCCGGCGCTTATAAAAACGAGATCATTTGCCTGGGCGACAATGAGAGAAGTAGATTTATTTTATAAAACAATAGTGTTTGAATCATTCAATCAATCACTTACAGACTCTCCCGTTACTTTCATCAATTTTAAAACATTCAAAAACAAGCAATAACCTCTATTCTAGGAAATAACTTTTATCGAATCACGTTTCTTTAGTATATTTGTCATTTCTGATTATAATTTCCGAGTGAATATCTTGTAAATGCCCATCCCTATCGCAGAGATAAACAGTGAGCACGGTCGCGCGACATATTTTGAACGGACGAAACAAATAGAGGCTGGTAAATTGTACCAAGTAACAAAGGTCCATCCTCTTCTCTGTTTAAATTAAGTTTTTTTTGTGCCATTCCCGTTTGGAGTACCCTTTTTCTGATTAATGGTATTGTACTTTATAAAGTTTGTAATTAGCGGTTTTTAAACACCTTAAATAAATTAAAAAAGTAGGTAGTCAATTAAATGAAGTAAATATTTGTTTAACTTGGGTTGTGATGTTTATGATGTGATTTTTCATTGTTTTACTTATAATTCTACCTGTGAGGAATACCAAATCATGCTTGTGCTTTTTGGTATGATGGGGCATTGATCTACTAGTTCTATTCATTATCTAATGTTCTTTTTTTTCTATATTTGTTAGAGTAAATTGTTCTTCAAAATTGTTTTTGTTACTTTTTGTTTTATTTATTAGCATAGTTTATTTTAAATTAAAATGATTGTTGTGAGCCAAGAGCATTGTTTCAGAAACATTTGTAAGCTGGCACTGATTTAATGCAGTGTTTGAAGCCTATAGCACAGACTTTCGTCTATTATAGGCATCAATGTATAATGCATAACCACTCAAGCCAACCATATGTCCAATTTCACAATGCATTTTTCATATATTGTATATTAGCTGATTTGTATTAGGCTTAATTACTTAATACAATTTTACTTTACTTTACTGTTCTTTAAATTAGCCTATCACAAGTAGCCATTAGGCAAGTATGTTTATAGTATTATTTGTTTTGTTTTTAAATTCTAATTTGAAGGTATTTAATAACATTTGAGGGAAATAGAGTGCAATTTTACGTGCTTATTTTCCATTGGGCAAGCAAATTTTACGGAAACATTTTTACAATACGACGGCGACGACGAATAGACGACGTGATAGCTCAGTGGGTAGAACACCGGTTGACGTGCAAGCGACTAGTGTTCAAATCCCGGGTCGGACCTACACCAATTTGTCTTTTCCAAAGACAAATGTGTGGTTAATTTATCACGGTTATTAACGGTGAGGAAAAACATCGTGAGGAAACCCACATGGCTGAGTTTTACTTAGTCATGTGACAGTGTATTCATACAAAAACGGCGATAGGCCTGCCCCCTATCACGTGAGTACACTGTCCATGCAAAACGTGGGTACTCTGAACACCAGGTGACAATGTCACGTGATGTTCAGAAGTATTAGTACCTCTGCCAACCCCTTCGGGGATTTTCGGCGTGAACGTTTATGTTTATGTTATGTTTATGTTATTTTTACAATACGCTGCGGTAAATTCATCTTTATGTGCAATAGAGACACGGATATTAATTGTTTTGACTCTGAAATATCAAACTGTATAATATAAAAACTATACTATAACTATAATAAGTAATAAGTATACAACAACCTTTATTTCACCATCTTTTCCCCACGCAACTTCCAAAAGTGGCCGAGGAATGTCTAATTCCCTAGCTCTAGTTACCCCTTCTAGGGATCTGTAGCCGTGAGTATATGTATATGTATGTATATTAAATTATTCATTTTCTTTTAATATTTTTTTGTTAATTTACATACATACATATACTCACGGCTGTAAATCCCTAGAAGGGGTAGCCAGAGCTTAAGAATTAGAAATTCCCCAGCCACTTTTGGCAATGTGAGTGGGGAATAGATGGTAAAAATAAAGGTTGTTGGTAATGGGTCTCCAACCGCATCGCCAAAAAATCCCTTAAAAGCCCCAATACCGATAGTGGCCTCTTACGTACACCCATCGGTAGAAACGGGATAGTGCTATTCTAAAACGACACTACACGGCGAAAATATTAATTAATTTGTTAATTTACTTTAATAAAATGACTGAAGCATAATTATAATTTCATTATATATATGACCAACTGCCTCCATGAACTAATAATCAGAGTTTTCAAATCAAATCGCAATTCGGTGGACTCTGGTTTAATTCCCAGAAGGTAAACTCACTAATTCAATTTGTGAAATTTATCCAAGGTCGCTAAAATAATGCGGGTGCAAGTGCTCTAATGACAGAAAATTATGATGAGTTGGTGCTTTAGAGGGCACTTTGATCTGTAAAGCATGTGTAAAAGTTTAACATATATACATAAACATACTCTAGGCCATAAATCCCAAAAAGGGGTAGCCAGAGGTTCAGACCTAAAAACTCCTCAGCCACATTTGGAACTAGGTAATTCAATTTGTGAAATTTGTCCCAGGTCACTTAGATAATGAGGGTTAAAGAGCTTAAATGACAGAAAAAATATGATGATAACTTTGAGTTTCAGAGGGCACTTTGAACTTTAAACCATGAGTGAAAGTTTAAGACACATAATCACGACCAGAATTCCCAAAAAGGAGAATAGGTATCCTTGGTGATGGATACCTTTAGTCGCCCCTTACGACACCCGTGGGTAGAAAGGGGTAGTGACATTCTTAGCTGGCACGACACAAAATATAACGTTTAGTTTTTAAGTTTCACTATTTGGACCTTTTAAGAAGTTTAAGATTTGCTATGATTATAACAATCTCTGGCACCATATCCAATTTGAATATTTATGAGACGCATATAAGTCTATAGGCATTAAAGTAATGATATTAAAGTATGTAAATATTTATTTTGTACACATTTATTCTATTGATTTAATTCCAAAAACACTAACTGTTTACATATTATCAGCTATGAAACCCTAAATGGGTTATCCAAAGCTTTAGGATAGGAAATTCATCAGCAACCTTTCAACCATCAGCAAGTTGTAGAACAGATTTTGAAATAAATTTTATTAGGCGATGGTTCTCTGCACGCACGCATCAAAATCAGTTTTCTTCTTGCAAAATCATAGCAAAAGTCACTTAAAAATCCCCACTAATACCCTGAGTCGCCTCTCATAAACAAACAAATGAAGAAAGGAGAAGGAAGAAATGGGTAAGCGCTATTCTAAGCCGACACCAAATAGCATGTTAACATGGTATAACACAAACATAATCACATACTGAGTAAAAAAACAAGCTATCTTGTTTAACCGTATAACATTTAATTCGAAAGTGTGCCATCCACCAACCTGCGCACAACATATTCTATCATAGAACGTGTTATATCACTTTGTTTCAGGTTCCGTCCTTTACGCTTTTCAAAGGCAACAAGGAAATACTAATTTTTGTGCACGAAACCAACAATATCGACTTCCTCTTATTTACATACTATCTGGGGCTCTCGGGGTTTTTAACATACATATTCTCACGGCCATAAATCCCAAAAAGGGATATCCAGAGCTTCAGAGCAAAAAACTCCTCAGCCACATTTGTAAGTTGATAGGAGACAACATGGTAAAAATAAAGTATCGTTGGTGATTTGTCTCTACCCGTATCGCCCAAAAAACGGCTAAAACAGCCCCAAACCGAAAGTAGCCCCTTACGACACCCGTGGGTAGAAACGGGTAGTAACATTCTAAGCCGGCACTACACGGCAATGGCACGGGTTTTCTGTATGGGTGTCAAAGATATTGGAAGTGGGAGTCATACGTTTCACTGAATGTCGCGAGCTCGAAAAAATATTTGAGTGGTACGCCAGCTCAAAAGTACGTGAATTCGAAAGCCGTCAGCTCGAAAGACGTTGGCGCGAATCACGTTTCACCGAAAATCTTTCGCTATGGTTTATCAGTTTGAGAAGCAGATTATAATTAATGTCTTAATCTTATTATTATTAAATATATTTTTTTTGAAGGTAGTTTGATTTTTTAGTTATTGATGTTATTTGCATCCACCCTCTAAAAAATCTAAAATATCTACGTTTATTGGAAAATCACCTAGCTACCTACCTCAACTTACCTACAAGACCCAAAAAAGTAGCCAGTGCCACAAAATTACAAATCATACATACATATACTCATGGCTATAAATCACTAAAATGGGTAGCCAGACAGAGAGAGAATTAGTAATTCCTCAGCAAATTTTTAAAAGTTATGTGGGGAAAAGATAGTAAAATAAAGGTTGTTGGTGATGGGTCTTCTACCGCATCGCCCAAAAAGCCTGTCAAACCCCAATACCCTTAGTCGCCTCTTACGTACACCCACGGAAAGAAATGGGGTAGTGCTATTTTAAACCGATACTAAACAGCATCATTTTTTTGCTGAAACTTAATTTTTGGTACAGAATGATATGAAATCTAACTATTGATTTTTTGTCATTTAATCGTAGCGTAAAAAAATAAATATAAAACTATATATGTTCGAAAATATTAAATGAAAAATACTAACTTGATGTAGAAAATAGGTAAACTCCTGCCATCATCTTACAACAAGGTAACAAAAATTTCAACAAAAAAAATCCTATATAAGAAAAATCAGTAAAGATGAGTATTAGGAGCTGTAGCTATATACTGCGCTGCGCTAACTGCGCTAAGTTATATGCAACAATATGTTTTGTTCTACATTATTTTAATGAGGGTGGATGCAAATAACATCAATAACTAAAAAATCAAAGTACCTTCAAAAAAAATATATTTAATAATAATAAGATTAAGACATTAATTATAATCTGCTTCTCAAACTGATAAACCATAGCGAAAGATTTTCGGTGAAATGTGATTCGCGCCAACGTCTTTCGAGCTGGCGTACCACTCAAATATTTTTTCGAGCTCGCGTGCGTCGAGCTTGCGACATTCGGTGAAACGTATGACTCCCATTGGAAGTACATGGTTAGTATGAGTTAACAATGAACTAAGCGTTGTCTTTTATAGCTGTTAATTTTAATCGAGCTTAGTTTAGAATTTTATTTATATATTTTTTTATTTTAATGGTTCTGGTGGTTCGGAATGGTTGGTTTATGTGTTCTGGTTGGTTAAGAATAACACTTACTATTTCTTTCTGGGGGTGACCTAAAAAGCGACGAATGAAGGCAATGGGTTAAAACCAAAACGTCGACCAACCCTTATTTCACAATCTTAACCTAGGTGAAGAATTTAAAATTTTAAAGTTCTGCCTACCCTATTTTGTTATCTATCAAGTATGTTAAATTATTGATTGGCACAACATTTTAAGCTCAAATAACAGTGATTAAAACAGACTGTGTTGAAATAATCCAGGAATTATATTATGCAATATTTATTCACACGTTTCGTTGCAGATTAAATTATTAATATTTATTTAATAGCACGTTTCACCAATATCTTGAATGTATTGAATTTATGCTGTTTTAAATTGTTAATTCTGTAGTTTGCACATGGATTACAATACTATATTTTTTGGCGTAATTAATAACGACACTTTAAATAACACACAATAAGCATCATATATTAAAGATTTAGAATATAATAGAATGAAGTTTTCTTATACCTCTGAAAAAAAATTACTTATTAAATAATAAATATTAACAAAAAAAATGTAAAACAACAAATTGTATTGATTTAATTGTATACTTTTATAAATTATATACTTTATTTTTAAACGAGACCTGTATTTATCGCATTTATTTCACATTAATACAGCCTAGCTTGTCACATAAATTAACACTCATTTACCATCATAAATACACATCACACAATAGTTACTTACTGATACTCACGCCCCTTATACCCATTGGGGTAGGCCGACGCTATCGTTCGCCGCTTTGCACGATCTTGACAAATCTCTCTTGCTTTCCCTACATTCATTATTCTTCTTAAACAGGGTCCAGTAATATTAAATAATAGTAAGTTTATTCAAATAGCCCTCTTATCAAATTGTGCTAGAGAAGGTAATATTGGGCACTCTTTACCGAGTGCCTTCACAGCTAATCCGACTGAACTTAACTTAAGCCACGTTTTGCTGTTATTTGGAATGTAGCCATTACTAACAACTGCCTCGATAAATTAATAGATAACCAGAAATGCCTTAAAAAAGATACTTATAAAAACCAATGTAGATTGAACTTTCAAAAGAGGGCGATCACGGAGTACTTAATAAGATCAAATAGAGAATATGCTAAAATATGCAGGTATCAAAAGAGGGTGATATAAATGTCACGTGATGTTTAGAAACATTAAAAACTTTCTCTTTTTCTTCTCCTACCCCCTTTAAACATACATACATACATAGAGTCACGGCCATCAATCCCAAAATCGGGGTAGCCAGAGCTTCAGAGCTAGTAACTCCTCAGCCACATTTGGAAGTTGATAGGGGAACCCCTTAAACTTATAATAATTGATTGCAACACTATAAAAAGCGAAACAAACACGTTTTTGAAAACATTAAATATTTCCCGACTCCTGATAGTCGGAAGTCAGGTAAGTAAATTGCCTTCATTTGTTTAATTGGACGACTGCGCTGGACGACTCATAATTAATATTTTATTTCAACAAAACTCCGTCGTTACTCCATCGTCTCGATGACTGATTGAGGATTGCGATTTAATAGGTCCCTGTTGTGCTTTCTTAATGAAGTACTCATTATATTAATGGGGAGTAAATTGATAGTACAAGTTTAATTTAGTAGCGAAAATATTATTGGTAAACAAATGAACATGAGAGACATTTGGAAGAAATTAATATTGGAGATCATTTATCTTTAAATTTTCATTAATTGTAAATATGCCTGCCTTGTTTTTCTCTCATTCACTCAGTGAATCAAGAAAAGCAAGACGTCTGAGTGCGTAGTAAAATTATGAGAAGGACGAGCTTAAATAAATTTTCTAGAGATTTTAATTTACACGCCTTGTTTCTTGCATGCGGTATTGGATTTTATAATTGAGTAATCAAACTTTATAAATATTATTGAAAGTAAATCTGTAATGCTGAGTTGTATCGATTTAGAACAGCACTACCCTATTTCTTCCCGTGCGTGTTTGTAGGAGGTGGTTAAGGGTATTATAAGTGATTTTAACTATTACGTTGCAATCTTTTCCCCACTCAACTTAAAAAAGCGGCTGAAGAATTTATTATCCCGAAGCTCTGGCTACCCTTGTTAGGGATTTATAGCCGTATATATATATAGTATATGTTTTTAAGCAAAAACAACGGTAATGGCTTGATGGGAAGAACACGCGCCTCTTTCTTGCAGACAGGCGTTTGTGCCTATCCTGGGTGTGTGCTTAATTTATCATGGAATGGGAAAATATCGTGAGGAAATCCTTATGGCTGAGTTTTATATTGCCGGTATACCTGCAAGAACTTTCGTATAAATCATTTTTATATTAATGTCATTCAGATTACACAGGGTTTACAATATCAGTTTAGATCAGAACTATCTTATATCTGCATGTTAGTGCCATACTGGTGCTCAATTACTATCAATTTAAAGTTACATGTAACAATGCGGGTACCAACACTTCAAAAACTTTATTTTATTTCAAGATTCAATAAATCTACAGCTCTGACTATCCTTTCTCAGGACGTATGGTTAGAAAGAAAAAAAATGGCAGCCATTACCAAACAAGAATTGGCACGTAAACTTTACAAGTTTTAAGAGTCAATGGCAGTAAAATGCGGTCATAAATTAGGTTTGTTAGTGTTTTCCGATAGCCGCGGAGATAGCCGTTCTATATAGAACAATAATGGATATAGCCAAGTTTACGACTAGAGCCAATGACTCAATCAATGATGGTCCATGTTTTAACATTCTTATACAAAAGGATTCTTGCCATCTTTGTTCATACTATCACTTGAAAACTATTTCGAAGCATGTTTTTTTTAGAAACTTTGATGATTAATATTTATATTATATGTGAACATAGAATATCTGGCGACAATGAGAGAAGTAGATTTATCTTTCGTAGAAAAAAGGGAAATGCGGTAAATGGAGCCATAAACAGTCTAATGTCGAGCCAGTTCCTGTCTGAAAAGGCGCGAATGGCAGTTCACAATGCTGTACTGGTTCCTACGCTGATGTATGGTAGTGAATGTTGGGCATGGCAAAAGAGGCATGAAAGTAGAGTGACTGCAGTGGAAATGAGATCCCTCAGAAGTATATGTAATGTAAGGTTGTGCGACAGAGTGAGAAATAGTGTAATTCGTGAACGTTTAGGTGTGAAAGATGACGTAGTGTGCAAGATAGAGAAAGAAATGTTAAGGTGGTTTGGGCACATAGAGAGGATGAATGACAGTAAATTGGTGAAAGAGATCTATAGAGCCAACGCGGAAGGTAGTGTGAGTAGAGGACGACCACGGAGGACACACCTGGACCAAATAGAGTGTGTGCTCAAAAAGGCCGGCGTCCGAAGTATGAAGAATAAAAGAGCATGTATGAGAAGAGTGATGAATGTTACAGAAGCAAAAGTGATTTGCCTGGATCGTACAAAGTGGCGATCGATAGTCTCTGCCTACCCCAATGGGAACAATGGGCGTGAGTATAAGTAAGTAAGAATCGTGTACCTTATACTACGGTTGTGCGGATTTTGATTTTGTGATTAGCATTTTATTTGACATATTTGGTGTACTATGATATTGTCGGCTGATAATAGCACGAACCTGAATTTCAGGAAGAAATCTTCCTGAAATTCATAGAGAGCAATCAAAAATGAAAAGATCATAATTTTCAGTGGTTTTAGAGCAGTCATAATGTTTTATATTCAAAAATGTAATATCTATCTTCATTTCGGTCCAAAGTATGGGGTAAGAAAAAGGAATATATAAAAAAAAAGAGTTGCTGTGTAGTGTCGGTTTAGAACAGCACTATCCCATTTTTCCGGTGGGTGTACGTAAGAGGCGACTAACGGTATTGGCGCTTTTTAAGGGATTTTTGGGCGATGCGGTTGGAGACCCATCACCAAAAACCTTTATTTCACAATTTTTTCCTTACGCAACTTCCAAAAATGGCTGAGGAATTACTACAACTTTATAACCAATAAGTTGAATGACCGTGTAGTGTCGGCTTAGAATAACACTACCCCATTTGTACCCGTGGGTGATCGTAAGAGGCGACTTAGGGTATAGGGGCTTTTTAAGTGAGTTTTGGGCGATGTGGTTGGAGACCCGTCACCAAAAACATTTATTATTGCCATAAATAAAGAATAAATAAAGGAAAGAAAAATTTCGACACACGCGGGAATCGAACCCGCGACCTCGGGTATACGCCCCCGTCGCTCTGCCAATTGAGCTACCGTGTCAATGGCTGCCAGCGCGAAATTCTTCTATCCTTTATTTCTTTTACACGTTTAAGTAGTGTTTGCGTTTCCTACCTCCGAATTTATACTAATGCGGAAGGCCACTTGTCTAACTTTTCAGATAAAATGCAAATGTTGAAAACGCCTAACTATCACATAATTTAAGTCTTTTTGTTCATGAAAACCTCATGTGGGTATTATTACTAATAAATGAAGAATAAATAAAGGAAAGAAAAATTTCGACACAGGCGAGAATCGAACCCGCGACCTCGGGTATACGCCCCCGTCGCTCTGCCAATTGAGCTACCGTGTCAATGGCTGCCAGCGCAAAATTCTTCTATCCTTTATTTCTTTTACACGTTTAAGTAGTGTTTGCGTTATGTGTACACAAAATCAGAACTGATTTTCATTGTGAGCCCTAACTAGCGATGACAGTAAGTCAGTAGAAACTTATATAAACTAGAAAATCAAATCTCAAAGTAGTTTAAGAAGGCATGTATGAAAATAATGATGTATGTAAAGCTAGAGCGGTTTAATTGGATCGTACAAAGCGGCGATCAATAGTCTCCGCCTGCGCCAATGGAAACAAATGACGTGAGTATATAGATTAAATATTCTATATTCACGAGTATACTATTCATCTCCATTATGATCCAAATGATGTTGTAATACAAAAAACAAGGATCTCCAACGCACGTAATCACAAAAAATCGTCAACAATCGTCTGTAGCACAAAAACGGTATATATGAGTTCCGGCGCTTATAAAAATGACATCATTTGTCTGGGGACAATGAGAGAAGTAGATTTATCTGTCGTAGACTCGTGTTACTAACTCGCCCCTGTACTACGGTTGTGCGGATTCTGATTATCTTGTTTTGGGCTTGCATTTTTTTTCTAAGCTGTTTTTTTTAGTTGTGTATAGTTGGATAAAAATAGCACTACCATTGTGATTTATTAAAGGGATGGGGATTCATTTAGAAACAAAATTGTGTTATTTTTTTGTTTTTATCTCCAACCAACCATCTTTCAAGTTTTATTGTGCGTTCGCAAATTAAAAAATAATACCAACAATCGTGTATAGCACAAAAACGCTATTTATGAGTTCCGGCGCTTATAAAATTGAGATCATTTGTCTGGGCGACAATGAGAGAAGTAGATTTATTCTATTATATAGATATAAAATATTTACTACGTGAACAGTCAATCAAAAAACAATAGTATTTGAATAATTCAATCAATCACTTACAGACTCTCCCGTTACTTTCATCAATTTTAAAACATCCAAAAACAAACAATCACCTCTATTCTAGGAAATAACTTTTATCAAATCACGTTTCTTTAGTATATTTGTCATTTCTGATTATAATTTCCGAGTGAATATCTTGTAAATGCCCATCCCTATCGCAGAGATAAACAGTGAGCACGGTCGCGGGACATATTTTGAACGGACGAAACAAATAGAGGCTGGTAAATTGTACTGAAGCAACAAAGGTCCGTCCTCTTCTCTGTTTAAATTAAGTTTTTTTTTGTGCCATTCCCGTTTGGAGTGCCCTTTTCTGATTAATGGTATTGTACTTTATAAAGTTTGTAATTAGCGGTTTTTACACACCTTTAATAAATTAAAAAGTAGTCAATTAACTGTAGTAAATATTTTGTTCTACTTGGTTCTTAATTTGTTTATGATGTAATTTTTCAACGTTTTACTTACGTTTTACTACGGGTGTCTTAAGAGGTGAATATGGATATGGGGCTTTTTAAGTGGTTTTTGGGCGATGCGGTCGGACAGCCATCACCAACAATACTTTATTACTTTTATCTCCTATCAATCCAAATGTGGCTGAGGAGTTTCTTGCTCTTTGGACCTGGAAAAAGGGTTTTTTTGGGATTTATGGCCGTGAGATATGTAACATGTATGTTTTACTACTAACATGTATGTACTAACAGTGACGAATCCCAAACTGTAATTATATTTTTTGAGCATAGAACTAATGTCGTTGTCGTCCTAAGGCACCCCACTGGTGCACAGGGCCTGCACAAGCTCCCGCCACGCCTTCCTGTCTACCCCGACTTCCCTGGCCGCACCCCAGCTCAGTCCCGCCGCACGAAGCTCGCTCTCCACGCTCCGGCGCCAAGTGTGTACGGGCCGGCCGCGGGCTCGCGACCCGTCCCCGGTAGTCTCCACTCGAAAGCGATGCTGGCGCTAGTGGTCCCTCTTGGAAATGTGTGCCTCATCCACCTCCATTTTCTCAGTGCAATGACAGTCACAACTGGAGTCTGCTGGCATTGGTTCCACAGGTCCACGTTCCGGATTGTCATTGCCCAGTAAATGCGGAGGATCGAGCTCAGGGACTTGTTGACAAAGACTTGGAGCTTATTCGTCAGCCCCTTTGTCACTTTTCACGTTTCACAGCCAAATAGCAGAACGGATTTCACCACGGATTCAAAGAGGGAGATCTTTACACGACGAGAAAGGACATTTGATTCCCAGACAGGTCTCAGTTGGGCAAAGGCCGCTTTTGCCTTCCGTACCCTTTTTCAACATCTTCGTCTGCAACTCCTTGATAGAACTAATGGTTGTAATTAATTTATTATTATTTTAAACTCTAATTTGAAGATATTGTATATAATTTGAGGGGAATAGAAAGCAATTTTGAATGCTTTCCCAGACCGACATACATAGGTGATTGAACTTAAGCTTACTTAATTGGGTAAACAGAAACAGAGTGCAAATGTTACGGAACCTTTTTTACTATACTCTGCAGTGGAGTAATGTTAATGAGCAATAGAGACATTAATACCTCTGCCAACCCCTTCGGGGATAAACGGCGTGAACGTTTTTATGCTATGTTTATTTATTGTAATGACTGTCATGTATGAAACTTGATAAAAGTGAACGTATACTATAACTGTTGGGGCAGATAAAACTCAAGGTTCTCTCTCAATCGCTACGTATTCAAAAATTGATTAAGTAACATACATTCATACAAATAATTACGGCTATGTACCACAAAAAGGTGCTACCCTCAGAATCATGAAAATTTTCAGCCAATTTTTTAAGTGTAAAATAAATGTTTGTGGTGATTGGTCTCCAACCACATCGCCCAAAAACCATTTAAAAAGGTCCCATACCCTTAGTCGCCTCTAAAGACGTGGTAGTGACATTCTAAGCCGGCACTACACGCCAAGTCTTAATTATCTTTCTCAAGTTACAGTAATAAATGAATATAGCATATTTGTACTTTGATTTTCTATATGACCAATTGCCCCATGGTCTAATGATCAGAGCATTCAAATCTCAATTCAGAGAACTCTGGTTTAATTCCTAGGAGGTAAACTCACTAATTCAATTTGTGAAATTTATCCAAGGTCGCTAAAATAATGCGGGTTCAAGTGCGCTAATGACAGAAAATTATGATGAGTTGGTGCTTTAGAGGGCACTTTGATCTATAAAGCATGTGTAAAAGTTTAACATATTTACATAAACATACTCGAGGCCATAAATCCCAAAAAGGGGTAGCCAGAGGTTCAGACCTAAAAACTCCTCAGCCACATTTGGAAGTTGATAGGGGAGAAGATGGTAGAAATAAAGTATCGTCTTCAACCGCATCGCCAAAAACCACTTATAAAAGCCCCATACCGTTAGTCGCCTCTTACGACACCTGCAGGACAAGCACGAGCGGTGTTTAAACTAGTTATCGCGTGGGATAAAGCAGCCATCTCTTACGCACTTACTTAGTATCGTATACTGCCATCCCATTCTAACCGTTAGCTGTAGTTAGTAAGGGGTAGTAACATTCTAAGCCAGCACTACTCGGGAAAGTAGTTTAGTAAGTAAAAGAGTTTAACTTTTGTATAAGCCATTTATGGCAAAATTTGCTTTGAGTATAACAATCTCTGGCACCATAATCAATTTGAATATTTATAAGACGAATACAAGTCTATAGGCAGTACGGTAATGACATCAAAGTATGTAAATATTTATTTTGTAGACATTTCTATTGATTTACTTTCACAGACACTAACTGTTTACATACTCACGGCTATAAAACCCTAAAAGGGGTATCTAGAGCTTTAGGACAGGAAATTCTTCAGCAACTTCGGGAATTGATTGGAAAAAGGATTGTAAAATAAATGTTCTTTGACGATGGGTCTCCAACCTCAAATCACGTTTCATTTTTCAAATACACATGCAATATAACTTAAAAAGACCCAATACCCTTAGTTGCCCCTTACTAACAAAAAAATTATGAAAGAAATAAGTTAGTACTATCCTAAGCCGACACTAAATAGTATGCTATCATGGTATAACATAAACATAATCACATAGGTATTGCGTAAAAAACAAGCTATTCTGTTTTATCATACAACATTTAATTCGAAAGCGTACCACCTACCAATCTGCGCACAATATATACTATCATAGAACGTGTTATATCGCTTGTTTCATGTACCATCACTTTCGCTTTCAAAGGCAACAAGGAAAAACTAATTTCATTGTGCACGCAACCAACAATGTCGACTTCCTCTTATTTACTTACTAGCTGGCTCCCGGGGTTTCTGTATGGATTTCCAAGATATCGGAAGTGCATTGTTCATATGAATTAACAAGATACATACATATACTCACGGCTATAAATCCCTAAACGGGGTAGCCAGACCTTTGGAATGTGTAATTCCTCAGCCACTTTTAGAAGTTGTGTTGAGAGAAGATGGTCATAATAAATAATTGCTGGTGACGGGTCCCCGACCACATCGCCCAAAAATCACTTAAAAAGCCCCTATACCATTAGAAGCGTCTTACGATCACCCACAGGTAGAAAAGGGGTAGTGCTATTTTAAGCCGACACCACACAGCATATTATTAACAAGAGTTACATTCATGGAAATTCAAGCTGGTGTTATCGTCCATTACTATCGTTATGGCACTGCATCAGAGACAAGCCACTTATTGTATGGATTTATTGACAAAATGACGATCTTTTAGCTTAATATTACTCAGCTACAGATCCACAATCTTTTCTTGGCCGGCGGCGACTATCTACCTACCTAGTCGCCGCCGGCCAAGAAAAGATTGTGGATCTGTAGTTTATATTAACAAACAAAACAAAGCGTAAATGTCTACTCTTAATCTATGCTATAATAAAACTGTACCGAGGTCAAAACTGTACATTAAAGAAAAAAAAATAAAAACCGGTGGAATATGTTTAATTTTCGATACTGAAGCCAAATTTGCGCTTTTTGAATAAAATATCTGTCTGTCTGTCTTTCTGTCTGTATGTCCGATTGTTCGGTCATCACGTTAATTCCACCAGATGGATCTTGATCAAATTTGGTATGACTGTAGCTTATACGTCTAGCCAACATAAAGGATATCATTTATCCCGGATTTCGCAAGGGTTCCCACAGGAGCACCAAAAAACATAACTGTTATATGGCTCCTTATATTTACGTGATTCAATTTTTCATCGAACGACTTTATCAGACTCTTAATTAATAGTCTTTTTGGAAAAATTGTGGGTTTCATCCATTTTCATCAAAATAAATGTCCATTTTATTGTTTGTCAATAGTATGACTACTAGCTATATAGCATATCAAAAATTTGAAGTCAACACTAACGTCTTCGTGGCGTAGCTGCATACCGCTTGGTTAATACTAATCGAACGAGATACCCAGGTTCAAATCTCGGGGACCACAATCTTATTGCGATTTTTTTTTGCTTTTGTTTTAAGCTTAGAATAATAGGAAACACTATTCCTTCTTTTTCATATTCAACTATGTGAATATGTATGAATAAAGATAATTGAAAGTATATTGTATGAATTTTGCGTACTCATTTGGTAGGTCTGAGAATATGTTTACAACTTTAATTTTTTAACTATTTTTAAACTAATATTCCCATAGATATATTATGCTATAATCACGCATAAATAAATATTCTGTTTAAGCCTCAGAATGCATAGTTTGTAGATAAAGCACATATCTCGATTTTAATTTAGTACCGCCATCTATGACTGATTGGCCACAATCTCTCACACATCACCAACGGTCAGTGTAGGGGGCAGCACAGGGGCCGACACCATTTTTAACCGACTTCAAAAAAGGATATAATAAAGGATATGTATGTATGTATGTATGTATAATTGTCCGCGATTATCTCGAGTTTGGCTTAAGCTATTTGGATGCGGTTTTCAGGACAGTATTCGTTACATTTAGGAGAAGGTTTTAGTGCCTTAACCGACCAAAAAAAGAAAGGAGGTTCTGTTTTTGACCTGTATGTATGTCTGTTGGTCCGCGATTATCTCACGTTTGGCTTAAGCTATTTGGATGCGGTTTTCAGAAAAGTATTCGTTACATTTAGGAGAAGGTTTTAGTGCCTTGACCGACCAAAAAAAAGAAAGGAGGTTCTGTGTTTGACCTGTATGTATGTGTGTTGGTCCGCGATTATCTCACGTTTGGCTTAAGCTATTTGGATGCGGTTTTCAGAAAAATATTCGTTACATTTAGAAGATGGGTTAAAAGTTCTTTAACCGACTCGAAAAAAAGGAGGTTTCTTAGTCTGAAATATAAGTATGTATGTAAAGTTATCAATACTAGACAGAAATTTATCAATATATGTTAATAAAGTTTTTTTATTAGTAATAAACAGAGTTACTAAATTATTGAACATAAAAGTATATAAAAACTTGAATAAATTACTCTTAATTATATTAAAGAAAAAAAAATATATTGCAACATCATGTTTTTCATCCTGGTCACTTCAATCAAGGCGCTTTCGTCATTTAAGTAATTTCTTTGAATCTATATCACTTAAAGCCATCTCATCAAGGGATTTTACTCGACTCAACGCTACATATATATAAGAGTGTTTCTTCGCATTTGTGATAGGTGAACTTCTCTTTGCTCATCTGTTTCGGCAGCAAGAGCAGCACGCTGACGATCTCTCTCATTCTGAAGGACAAGCACAAGTTATCGACACGATAACGGTTAGAATGAGATGGCAGTATACGATACTAAGTAAGTGCGTAAAAGATGGCTGCTTTATCCCACGCGATAACTAGTTTAAATACGGCTCGTGCTTGCCCTGCTGAAGTCTTTGTTTTTTTTTCGATGGGTGTTTCGTTCTCCCTTACGCGACTTTTCCTTAAAGCATCCTTTGCTTTTCTATCTAGGCCCGCAGGTAAACAAAAAAGTGACAAGTAAGCTAAAGTCATAATAACAAATATTATAACTACCTGTTAAAAAAACTATAAAATAAACGGACAGTAATACTTATCTCTCAAAAACTATCACTAATTCACTAAAAAAACTCAGAGTGATTTAAGAACTTATCACTAAAAAGTATAAAATAAAAAACAAAAACAAAAACTTCAAATTAAAAACTAAACAGAAAAATTAAATATTATTATTTTTTATTAAAAAAAGAACCGCCTTCAAAAATCCAACTGAAAAGTATAAAATAATTTTTATTTATTTTATTATGTACAACTCTATTCAACTTCTTCTTTTTGAAGTCGGTGCCAAACAGACAAATCCAAAATGAAAATTGCTACATAGAGAAAACCATACGAATAATAAATCAATCGATAGTGCCTCAACGTAGGTCAGTAGGTAACACAATCGCGCTCAAAAATCAAGAAATTTCTTCCGCTCGCAACGACGTCGCTTTATAAAGGATGGAATTGGGGGACAGTGAGCGGTGCTTAGCCTGGTGTGCATGCGTCGCACGCGCAGAGAAATTATCATAATATACATGTCACCGTAAAACTGTAAATACTAGTAAATTATAATTTTAGATAGATAGCGAGATAGTAAACTAACGTTAGGTTAGGTTATGTAAGATTATCAGATTTCAAACTAACGCACCGAGTTGGCACAACCAATACTTCTAACACTTTGTAAAAAGACGATCGAGAATCTAAATCACTACATAGTATAAAACAAAGTCGCTTTCTCTCTCCCTGTCTGGGATATACGGACATCCTTATGTATACTTTAATCTGTAAAACTACGAAATGAATTTTAATGCGATTTTTTTATTAATTGATTAAAAAGGAAGGTTTATAAGGATGACATACGCTGATGGGGTGGAGAACTCACTCAACTTGGGCGGGCCACTAATATTCGTTCTTCTTTGTCATGAAAATTGGTTTGGCACCGACTTCAAAAAGAAGAAGTTGAATAGAGTCGTACATAATAAAATAAATAAAAATTATTTTATACTTTTCAGTTGGATTTTTGAAGGCGGTTCTTTTTTTAATAAAAAATAATAATATTTAATTTTTCTGTTTAGTTTTTAATTTGAAGTTTTTGTTTTTGTTTTGAACATAAAAACTTGGTACAAAATGGTTTGTTTCATGATTGTTATGAACAATTCAAAAGGTTTTTTGGAACTCACCCCTCAAGGGATTGAAATATATTATATAGATTTTTGACATTTCTGTATCTAGAAATTTGAAACGTGATGCAATTGACTGATATAACCACTACAAAAAGAAATACATGAAATTCATAATATAACATAACATAAACGTTCACGCCATTTTTCCCCGAAGGGGTTGGCAGAGGTACCAATACTCCTGAACTCACATGGCAAGCGCCACCTAGTTTCCAGAGAAGGTACTGTTTGACGGCCGCCCCTGTTTGTCTTTTTAAAAAAAAACTCACAAATACGCCTAAACTATTTATTACCAAAAAAATACACTTTTATAAACTACACTTCAAATTAAGAAGAACAATTAATTATGAATAACACCGATCTCTATTATTTAAATATGCTCAATATGAAAAGATGAGCGCTACGCGCGAGGTCTAGAATCTAACTGATGAAAAAGAAATAATTAATTAATAATGTAAATTACAATGAGCCAAAATTGCAGTGATGCATTTTAAACATAGGAAAAGTACTGTATGCTAATGTCAGCTTTAATACCATAGAAATAAAGGTTATAACAGCTCCCCCTTTTTGACGAAGCATTATCCCTAAAAGGATAAGCGAAGTCTATAAACAAAGTGATAGTTAATAACGCTATAAATATTAGAAATCGGTTAACATTATACTACCACATGAAATGAAATAAAACTTATAATAATATAAAAATATAAGTGCTTAAAAATTACTTAAATTTCTATGTGATTTTACACAAAGGTTGGGCATCGATTTAGCAGGGTGTTCGATGCTACCATTTAATGACAAATCTGATAATTCGGAAAGTTCGATTGAATTCTTAAACTTAGGTGTTTGATTCTTATGATTGTAACATTGGTTATAAATTTGCACACAACAGCCTGTACTTGAATTAGCGTAATAACATTTAAAGAATTTATACAAGAAATAAAGAAATATAATAACAAGAGTTACATAGGTTGCTGTTGAATAGTAAGAACCATATTTCACAATATGCGATTGTTGTTCGGCATTATTTATATTGTTTTCTAAGTCATTTAATTTATGAGATGCATATCTTAAAGTTTCAAGGTCTATGTTATTTAGTCTTATTGGTGATAACATTGGTAAACTATGATTTAATACATCTTTCTTACAACAGTCGTCCTTTATAATATCGAAATCAATTTGTAACTGACTGCCCATTGAAAATGTGTTAATGCTTGAAGGTATAAGTTGTATAGTGTTAGAATAACCAATACAATTATCTGTAAGTTTTAGTATGCCTGTGCCAGAGATAGTATAATCTTTTAAGTTTTCGTTACATTTTACTGTTAATTTCCTCTTATTGGATTGAACATATATCCATCTATTGTTACTCAGTTTTTGCCAAATATCTATCTCACCATATAATAGTTTGTAATCACATTCGGCTGGTAATTTAAATACAACTTCACTAATTAATTTCGTCTCGCAGGACGGATTATTTATACATGATAAAATAGAAACTGGTGGACAGATAGAATAAACATTGTTTATAGATTTACAATCTTGCATGTTTTGCAATACAGCATAATTCAACTTGTCGTCTGTTATCGCAATATAATGTGTTGTCGGATGAATCAACGCGAAAGAATGAGGTATGTTTTCGTTATGTGGAGTAGGCAGAGGTATAATCTTATACAGAGAATATTTAACTGGTGTTACTAAAGGAATACTTAGAATAAAAACTAATTTATTTTTATAAACGTATGAGGTTAATTCAGAAACATCAGTTATAATGTGAATATTTTCTATATTTAAGGAAACTGGAAAATTAACTCTTTTATTTAAAGAATTACTTATGTTTAATAATTCTTTCAGTAAGCTATTGGGACTTATTATAGAAGGGTGTAAAATATTTAACTTAGAGAATAAAATGCTATTTAAAATGGTATCAAGTAAATTAGAAATACTAAGCAGAGAGCTTTCAATCATGTTACAAAATATATTAACCCTAGAAACTATGAATAATTGATCATCTATTCTACTTATATTACTTATAATATCGTTGAAACGTTCTATTTGCTCGTTTAATATGATTTCGTTCTGATCTAATTTATAAATTGTGTTATTAAATGAAGTTAAAGTTGATTTGACTACATGGACATTGTCCTTGAGTAGATTAAATATTTCAGCTTCGTTATGCTGAGAGGATTCGATAGCTGCGTCGTATTTACGCGCATCGTCGGCATCTAATGTTCCGAAAAAGAATTTTAATATTTCGCCACCGAATTCTAGTGATCTTTTCACCTTGTCCGGTTTGTTACTTGAAATAATATGTGATAAAGATTCTAATTTTAATAAACTTGATTCATATAATACTTTAATAGGACTTAAAATCTCATTGCAATTAAGAATGTCATATGGTAATTTCGAACAAAAGTTTGACGTTTTACTTATCATATTATCTAATCGTAACATGAAAGGATCGAGCTTAATAATATTAACATGTGTTATAACTTTCATTTGATCATTATAGAAATAAATGTTCTTTACTGGATCGAAGTAAAGTCCGGGACTATGAACTATAGGAGTTATCTCTGAATCGGAGATAACGTAATACGGCATTAATCTGAAATTAAAATAGTAATAAAATATTTAAATTGAAATTATGTAAAATTATGTAAAGAACTAACCACTAGCGGGTTTAATTAAATTAGTATGGTATCTTATATGTTTACGTCCTACTGCTAAAGTTACATTATGTTTGTTATGCACCTTAATTATTTTATAAGGGCCTTTCCAAATTGGAGATAAGGCTTTTCGTTGTTTATGGTGGTGTTTTAAATACACCATGTCACCTGATTTATAAGTGGTATCTCGAGATCCTACATCGTAGTACCGCTTTGAAGTTTCTTTTTTAGATAATATATTTTCAATTGCCTTTTCTCGGCTGAAACGCATTCTATATTGTAAAGCCCGTATGTATTCGTCATAGGTAGTATTGGTATTAGTTTCGTACAGGGAATTTGGAATTTGTGGTTTATAACCATATAAAAGTTCGTAGGGCGTAAATTCAGTAGTACAGTGAGGAGTAGTATTGTAGGATAAAATAGCAGTAAATAAATAGGAATGCCAGTCATTCTGGTTATCATTAACAAATGATTTTAAGTATTCTTTGAGAGTGGCATGAGAACGTTCTAGTGCGCCGTTTGTTTGAGGGTGATAGGGAGTAGTAAAAAGGGATTTAATTTTAAATATTTGCATTAATTGTTTAAATAATTCGGAGGTGAAGCAAGTGCCTAAATCAGTTAGAATAGTTTTAGGAAAACCAAACAGAGACATAAGTGAACGAGGTTACGAGCAATTTCGTTACTCGTTGAAGTGACCATGGGGTAAGCAGAGGTGAACTTAGTGAGGTCATCTTGTAATGTTAGAATAAATTTAAATTGTTGGAAACCTGCTTCTGGTAATGGACCTACTACATCTAAAGCTAATCTTTCAAACGGTCGAGTAGAAGTGGAAGTTATTTCCATAGGAGCTTTGTTAGATCTTCTTAAAGGTTTATTAACTTGGCATAACTTACAATTTTTAACATAGTTTTCTATGTCGGAGCGCATGCTTTTCCAATAATATGCGGCTTTAATACGATTATACATCCTTTTAGAGCCGGGGTGACCCGCTATGACTGAGTCATGATTTTCTTTCATTATTATAGGGACTTCAGTCGGTGTAGGATATATCATTTGATTTTTATAAATATGAATTTTAATATTAGTATTATGAAATACATTAGATATCATATTATAAATTTTAGTATATGGTATCTTAGAGAAGGGATCTGTAAAGTCTGATAAAGCAAGTTCATTAATATCTGAGTTATCCCTAATTATAGTATCTCTAAGCTTAATTAATAAATTATAAATATCTTTAAATTTAGTTTCATCATAATGATGAACTTTCGTAAATAATAAGTAGTAAGTTATGTTCTTATCGATAATACAGCGTAGTGTGAACGGTTCGCGCTCGGACTGGAACAATTCCGCTGAATTGTCAAATCGGGATAGGAGTTCTTCGCAGTTGGGCAAAGAGTAGTCAAAGTCGACAGAGAAGGGACACGCGATTAACTTATTTTTACTAAGATGAAGACTTATAGAATGTTCTTCGATAATTGTATTAGGATTTGGCAATGACTTTGTAAATTGAGCTTTAAAGTATTTTTCATAAGGAAGATTTAATAAAGAATTATGCTCTATGGCATTAACTGGGCAACGGGACAATGCGTCCGCATTTGAATTGAGGCAACCTTGTTTATAGGTGATTTCATAATCATATTCCTCCAGCTTGAGGCGCCAACGAATAAGCCTACTGCCGGGGTCTTTAACGTTGAAAAGCCATACTAGGGGCCTGTGATCCGTAACAATTTTAAATTTACGGCCAAAAATATAAGGACGGAATGTCTTAACAGCGAAGATAATAGCTAGGAGTTCTTTCTCTGTAGTTGAGTAATTGCCTTCTGGCTTATTTAAAGTACGGGAGGCATAAGCGATGGGCTTGTCTTTACCAACATCACCTTGCGAGAGAATTGCACCAATGGCGTAGTTAGAGGCATCCGTTGTTATAATAAAAGGTTTAGAAAAATCTGGGTACTGAAGTAACGGAGAGGAAATAAGTTTATTTTTGAGATATTGGAATGCATTTTCTTGGTCATGAGTCCAAATAAAAGAAGCATCTTTCTTTAGCAGAGAAGGAAGTGGTTTAGTAATTTTGGCAAAGTTATCGATGAAACGTCGGTAGTATCCGACAAGACCAAGAAAGGATTTTATTTGTTTACTATTTTGTGGAACTGGAAATTCAGAAACGGCCTTGACCTTTTCGGGATTCGGAGATACACCTTTATCGGTGATAATGTGTCCTAAATAAGCGACTTCACGTCTTAGAAACTCGCATTTGTCTGGTTGTAACTTAAGATTAAATTTACGGAATCTGTCAAATACAAGTTTTAGCTTATTAATATGGGATTCAAGGTCGTGGGAGTATATTATGCAGTCGTCCAGGTATACATAGCAGTGGAGGCCTTGAAGACCAGAAAGAACTGTATTCATAAGTCGTTGGAAGGTTACAGGTGCGTTTTTAAGTCCAAACGGCATCCTGGTGAACTCATAATGACCTGAGACGCTAGAATTTGTGCTTACGGTGAATCCAGTTTTTGGAGCGTCCTTGGGACTCATTTTTAATTGATGGAACCCGCTTACTAAGTCAAGCGTGCTAAAATACTTAGAATGACCAAGTTGGTCAAGGATATCAGTGATGAGAGGAAGAGGATAACTTTCGGAAACTGAGATATCGTTTAAATGGCGATAGTCTATAACTATCCTCCACTTCTTAACGCCTGAGGCGTCCATTTTCTTAGGCACCACCCATACTGGTGCGTTCCAGGGTGAATTAGAGGGTTGAATTATACCCTGATCCAACATTTTCTTAATTTGAGTGTCCACTTCCGTTTTGTGGCACTCTGGAAAACGATATGTTTTACCGTGAATGGGAGCAGCATCCCCAGTATTAATAGAATGCTCAATAGCATTAGTAAAAGATAATGGTTCTCCCTCTAAATAAAAAATATCAGTGTATTGAGAACAGCATTCTAAAATAGTTTTTTCTTCTTCGTGATTTAAGTGAGAGCAACGTATTTTTTCTAAGACTTGATTATGTCTGTTGCTCGAATAAGATTTTAATTGATGTATGTTTGCAACCGAATTTTGAGATACTGAGTCAGAGAAATTGAAAGGTATAAGATTTAAATAATATTCGTTAACATGAACTTCTGATTCGGTAGTGTTGAGAACTGAGACATTTACTCTTTTGTTAGGCTTAATCGTTACAATGCAATTAGAGACATGGACACCTTCAGAAATAAAATGGTCTAAAACAAGAGCTTATCTTATATCCATGTATCTATCGAACCATTCTTGAGTTACGGGACACTCTATAATGGTTTCTGAACGCGGAGGTAAAACATAGGAAGACTTACTAAAGCAAAATGGAATAATTATAAGTTTATTCATAACTAATGTATTATTAGAATATTGTATATCTATATTAAAATGTTGTATAAAATCAGTGCCTAAAATACCGTCATAATTAAGATTAATTGAGTCACTAATAGAATGAAAATCAAATTTAAAGTCAGTGTTTTCGTATTCAAAATAAAGTAAAATAGTACCTAACGATTCGCAATAAGAGTCATTATCGTTTAGACCTTGAAATTTAACTTTAGTAGATGTAGAAAAGATTGGTTTGTTTAAACGTGAATGTTTCACTATTGAAACTGTAGAACCTGTATCGATAAGAAAGCAGAGAGGTTCATTATTATAATTCGTTTTTAAATAAACATGTGGTAAAGAAATTTTGTTATTTAACTTACTTATTTTATAAAGAGAATCAACATTAGAATTATTAGTTAATTTATGATCGACCATCTGCGAACTTTGTTCGTTCTGTGGCTTAATTGATTCTTTGACCGTAGACACAACAACTTCGAGAGCACTGTTATCTTTTTCCGAGAATTGCTCCCGCGCGCAAAAAGTGGGTTTACACTTGTTTGTTTCATGAACTCGTATAGAGCTGTTAGCTTTATGACGAGGGGTAGACAGAGACTTACTAGTGTTGTGTTTAACCTGTGCAGGTAAAAAATCAGAGACACAGGGTGAAGATTGAGACATATTATTGTTCAAAACTCGTGCAGTAGAGAAATCAGGGACACGAGGGGTAGACAGAGGCACAACCTTGGGTAAAACTTGCGCGTTTAAAAATTCAGGGACGCAAGGTGAAGGTTGAGACACACTGTTATTAATGACTCGTGCATTAGAAAAAACAGGGACACGAGGGGTAGACAGAGGCAACATGTTTTTCGTGTCATTTAAAAGAGGCTTTGGCTTCGGCAGACACGTGACCGAAACCGTTTCTAGTTTAAATCTTGAGGTTTTATAGTTACATCCTCCAAAACATTTACATTGCGATTAACGTTAAAAGTTTGCGTTGGCTTCTGTTTATTTTTATATTGAAGCTTACGACATTCTTCAATAAGATGCCCACGATTCTTACAATAGGAGCATGTTTTGAAATTATTACTATTTGAATTAGTAATATTTGAATTGTTATGTGTAGTGGCAGGCCTACTATAATTATTGTTAAAATTTTGAGGTTTGACCTTTCTTTTAAAACAGTCATTGCTGTTGTGACCTTTTTTATGGCAAATATTACAAGAAGGTCTTAAAGAATTAGCCGACAACTTCATTAAATTATATAACTTTTCCTCTTCTGTGGCATGTGTTATTGCCTCAGATAGAGTTTTCGGGTTGCGGCACCTAACAATATGCTGAAAATTATAGTTAATACCTAGTAAAAATGTATTGAGGGCAAGATCCTCCATAGCTGCCAACCTACCAGGTAATTGAATTTTATCCTCACATGAGAATTGAATGTCTGATTGTAGACGAGTGAGGCAACTTTCAAGGCGCAGCGAGTATTGCATTATATCCTCATTTGGTTGCTGCTTGCAACCTTGTAATTCGACGAGTAAATGAGTTGAATGTTTCTTTTCTCCAAAAGTGGCCCTGAGGAATTGTTTAATTTCGGCCCAATTTTCAAAAGTTTTAAGGCAACAAGCCAACTGCGCTTTGCCTTCTAATTGAGAGACTATATACTTAACCATAAAGTTTTGTTGTTCTGGAGTTGCTAGAGATATTGCATTTTCGCAATTCGTGAGGAATGCTGGTAAAGACTCCCGA
The DNA here is from genome assembly GCA_963576735.1 of Bedellia somnulentella. Taxonomy (NCBI): domain Eukaryota; kingdom Metazoa; phylum Arthropoda; class Insecta; order Lepidoptera; family Bedelliidae; genus Bedellia; species Bedellia somnulentella. The sequence goes on from OY755182.1 coordinate 8,344,946, forward strand.
TCTCCTTGGTAAGGCTTAATAAATTTAGTGAGGACACTTAACGTAATTTTTTCCGACATTTTGCTCTTAATTTTTGTATCTACAGTGCAAGGTGAGCCCCAAGTTTCTACCGAAACTATTTTTGACGACTCTGGTTTGGGAGAAAGCATTTAAAATTTAAATTATAAGTTTAAAAGATATGCAACTTCAGGCCAACAAAAATTCTAAAACAATTGTAAAAATATAAAATAAAATGTAAAAGTATAACTGTATATAGAAAAATAAAATAATCTCTTCGTGGAACAATGCGCTGGAATGTATAATGTTACTTGAGACTTACAGGAACACGATGCTAGCGAAGTGCAGGTGCATGGTAAATCTGCTGACGCAGGGCGACACTACACGAACTAACAACGATAATTGCAACACTATAACACTTTTAATTTTTAGACTATTACACCTTTAGGTAATAAGGTATGCGCAGAAACACTAATTCTTGAATAAAAGTTGTGAAGAGATGAGCAGATCTGGAACACTCGGCGATTGTGGTGCGGGCTCGTGCACAACGAGACTAACCGTCGACCACGATGACTCGGTGATGAACTCGGTGATGATGATTTGGTGATGATGATCGCGGGCTCACGAGTAATCGTGAGGCTTACCGTCGGACCCGGTGTATTGGAGCTGATGCAGGCCTGTCCGGCGGGAAGGTCTTACTGTCGATCAGAGACAGGTTTGGGGGGTCTTCTTTGATGCTGGCTACAATCCAAAGACGTCTGCAGCATCCCACTTCTGACACCAATTGTTTGACGGCCGCCCCTGTTTGTCTTTTTAAAAAAAAACTCACAAATACGCCTAAACTATTTATTACCAAAAAAATACACTTTTATAAACTACACTTCAAATTAAGAAGAACAATTAATTATGAATAACACCGATCTCTATTATTTAAATATGCTCAATATGAAAAGATGAGCGCTACGCGCGAGGTCTAGAATCTAACTGATGAAAAAGAAATAATTAATTAATAATGTAAATTACAATGAGCCAAGTTTGCAGTGATGCATTTTAAACATAGGAAAAGTACTGTATGCTAATGTCAGCTTTAATACCATAGAAATAAAGGTTATAACAGTACCCACGTTTTGCTTAGACAGTGTACTCACGTGATAGGGGGCAGGCCTATCGCCGTTTTGTACGAATACACTGTCACATGACTAAGTACAACTCAGCCATGTGGGTTTCCTCACGATGTTTTCCCTCACCGTTAGCAACCATGATAAATTAACCACACATATGATTTAATGTTTTTTGACATGAATTCCTCATGTGGGGATTATTACTCATAAATAAAAGATGTTATTAAAGGAAAGAAAAATTTCGACACTGGCGGGGTTCGAACCCGCGACCTTCGGGTATACGCCCCCATATGACTTTAGAAAAGACAAATTGGTGTAGGCCCGTCCCAGGATTGGAACTCACGCCCTTCTGTTTTTCGGGCGGGTGTTCTACCCACTGGACTATCATGTCGCTGAAATTCATCTATCAATCATTCATGAGTAGGTATATACTAACCACTTTTGTGTATATCCACTTTTGGAAATTGAATGGGGAAAAGGTAGTCAAATGAGTCTGCAACTGCATCGCCCAATAACCACTTAAAAAGCCTCAATAAAAGTCAAAAGTCAAAAAAAAAAGTCAAAAAGTTTATTTTTCAAAATTAAGTTCATAACTAACATTTTTTTAACGTAATTTTTTTTAAATTTATCATTAGTCCGTTGCTACGGAAGGTGTTCGTAAAGAGAAGAAGCAACAAAGAAACTCTTTACATTCACATTTTTTTATTTTTTCAAAACATGGTTTGTACAATTTCAGTTTATTAACATGTTTTTACTTTATAAAAGATTTTCTATGCGACAAAACCAAACGCTAGTTTGACATATTTAAAATAATTTGTCCATCACAAAAAACCAATCACATAACGTGAGAAGAAAAATCCTCACCAGACAATTATTCCTAGGAATAACGAGGGAAGATTTATAGCTTTACGGACACGGTCATGAGCGCGTTGGGTCCTTGTCGTTTAAAAAATCTTGAACACTGTAGTAAGATTTCTTTAAAAGCATGGCTTTAATCGCCTTTTTATAAGATATGTCAGAAGGAAGTTTGTTGAACATTTTCAGGGATAGTCCCATAAAGGAGTTACTTACTTTATTAAGTCTCTACTTCGGTACGTTAAGTTTCTTCTTATTTCGAGTATTAACAGTATGCCTATCACTAACTTTACTAAATTGGGCTATATTCTTTTTGGCATACATTAAATTCTCAAATATGTATTGGCAAGGGATAGTTAAAATGCCAATTTCTTTAAATTTCTCGCGCAACGAATACCTTGACCTCAACATGTAAATAGATCGGATAGCTCGCTTTTGTAAGACTAAAACTTTATGAACATCAGCCGCTTTACCCCATAATAAAATACCGTACGACATAATACTATGCAAATAACTGAAATACACAATGCGAGCTGTTTCTATGTCTGCTATTTCTCTAATGTTACGCACGGCATACGCTGCTGAGCTCAGCCTTTAAGAAAGTGTTAGTATATGGGGTCCCCATTGCAACTTAGAATCGATTATTATCCCTAGGAATTTTGTCTCTTTCACTAATTCTACTTTTTCACTATCAATAACAATATTGTTATCAACTTGCCTAACATTCGGTAAAGTAAATTTAATACATTTAGTTTTTTTGACATTCAGAACCAGGTTATTTACAGTAAACCAATGCAATACCAGTGAGATAGCTTTATTTACGTTGTCAAGAGATGTAGAGGATCTCGCTACATTAAATATTAAAGATGTGTCATCTGCAAACATAACTATCTCAGAATACTTTTGTACCAAAAATGGTAAATCATAGTTCTTTATATATATCACAACGCCCGCGGGAATTCCTCACAGCCCATATATGTCCCCACCAAGGGGCTCGAGCCTACCCTATATAGGGCGATTTGGCCTTAGTCCACCACTCTGGCCAATTGCGGGTTAGCAGACTAACGAGCACTACCGTAATAGTAGCTGAGACCGACGATTAAACGTGCCCTCCGAAGCACGGAATCATCTTAATTTTTGGATAATCAGGTGATTCAAGCCTGCAATATCCTTCCAGACTGGGTAAAATCTTACAAATTAAATTTGTAAGGTTACCACCCCCCGGGGATCGAACCCGAAACCTCCGTACTTGAACGGTATGGAGGCGGGAATTTAAGTATAAATTTTTTTTGGATGTAAACCGAATGCAAAAAATGAAGTCCACGCGGACGTAGTCGCGGGCAAAAAGCTAGTAATTAATAAAAATTTACACTGATTCCAAACCAAAATGTTACATACCTACAACCTAACAAAGGGGTAGCTAGAAATTCTGAATTATAGAAAAACCGCCACTTTTAAGTGTTTTTAGTGATAGGGCTCCATAGCGCAACAATGACTGAAATATCACAATAGTCTAAGTCACATACATACCTATACTTACTGCCATAAATCCCAAAAAAGGGTGGCTGAGCTTCAGAGCTAGAAACTCCTCTACCACATTCGGAAGTTGATACGGGAGAAGATGGTAGAAACAAAGTATTGTTGGTAAAATAAGGGTCTCATACCGCATATTATGAAAATGGAAAAAACTGAACATAAAAACTTCTGCAAATGAAATAATGACAGTTTGGTCTACAAACTGCGCAATACGATTTTATTCGTATGTGAAACCAGTGAACAAACATAACTTCATACATCCACACGAATATTTGCTATGATAAAACTAAAGCAACACGCAACGAAAACTCTGATACTTTTGTTAGTTTACCGAAATGCATTCACGTTCGAAGCTACAATTCTTCTACTATGTAACTTCCATTTTAAACTAGCAAATTATATGCAAACGAAATTATACCGAAAATACTTTTACGGATGATGAGAAATAAAATCTGTTTAAATAAATGTTATAATATCGCTTCATCTCTTTTTGTTTGTATATGATTTGCTAGATCATTGTATTGCCTTAATGATTACCTCAAAACCATAATGTGAGGTAGACTTTCTCAATATATAAAATCATTTCGTTACTGACTGACTCACTGACAGACAGCGCGCAGCCTAAATGACTAAACCTAGGGAGCTGAAATGTAGTAGGTAGATATTTAGAGTGCTTTAAATGAACACTAAGAAAAGATTTTCCCAGAAAGCAAGCAGGGAACCCACGAGAACGAGAATTATGGTAAATTGAAATTTGTATAAAACAAACTTCGATTGTATCAGGTTGAAATTTTGTGTAAAGACTCCTTCAACAGATTTAATATACTATATAAATATACGATAAATGTACAATACTAAAGGATTACCAGAATTAACATACATACATACATATACTCACGGCTATAATTCCCTAGAAGTGGTAGCCAGAAGGAATTATAAATTCCTCAGTCACTTTTGGAAGTTGAGTGGGGCAAAGGCGGTAAAATAAAGGTTTTTGGTGATGGGTCTCCAACCGCATTGCCCAAAAACCAATAAAAAGCCCCAATACCCTTATTCACCTTTTACGACACCCGTGGGTAGAAAGGAAACATATATTAGTGTACATCACAAAAGAATCACCAGAAATTCTTACGGGTGCAGTAATTATAGGCGATTAAAGTCTATATAAAATTTCTATGTGATGGTGGTAGTGTTGCTGAGATATTCCCAAACTAAATATTCCATGCGGACGAAGTCGCAGGCAAAAGCTAGTTTAATTATAAAAAGCGCCTTAATATAAGCAATTTGATTCAGAATTCCTTCTATACTTAGTTATTTTATCTTTAAAAATTCATGTGAAAATAGTAACAATCATTTGTTACAAATATCATTATAAAAGAAAACTGAAATTAAAAATGTAATTAGAAAGTAACATGCTATGTAGAATAACTTTGCTTTTAAAAACATTAAGTTGTGTAAGTTTGTTAGATAATTCTAATAATTTTTAGGATTGAAGAATATGTAGGTGACGTGAGTGTGCTGCCGAAATTAGGACCAAAGTCGCGCCACTAGATTAGAACAAATTTAAAATACCACGGTTTAAAAAAAAATAGTATAGGAAAATTTACCGACAAAGCAAAGAAAAAAAGCTCAACTTAACTTTCAAAGTTTTTTTATTATCATTTCAGACGCACTGGTTCTATTCCCCTATCATAAATCATTGTTATATAATATAAAATTGTGTCGTAAAAAGTCAGTATTAATGAGTGAAATTGGTGGCCAGTTGCTGCAGTAAATATTAATAAAGCTTTACAATCGCGAAGTTTATCAGCGCTGTGTCGCAACCCCGCGGGTGCTATGTGTACAACGAAATTAATTAGAAGACAGGACTCTCCGTAGCGGATAAAGACAATAGTACACATAACGTATACATACCTCTTAGATATACCAGCCTACAAGAATATACTATTATTATTATTTATTATTATTTACTTTATTTACAAGTTACAATGACTCAAGTGTTAGTAACAGTGAGAAATCTTAACCTAATGTTAGTAGTCATACACAATATGGACACAATTAAAGATAATAGTTATGTACAGAGTATAAATAATATGTACAATGTTCTAAAATAAATGTACACGTTTGGGAGCATGGAGACTAACGCAGTGTGATATGTACATTGAGTCTAGCCGACCCCCTATCATGCTGAGGATGCTGTTGGAGCTGGCCCGCAGCCTACAGAGCAGCGAGCAGCAGCGTTTCCGCATCGTCGCGTAGAAACAGTCTACGCGGGCCTGCGCAAACATACCCGAGGCACTGCAGAAACGGGGCAGCCCCAACAAAATCCTGAACGCGTCCTTATATTCAACACGGAGAGCGCTGTACGATTTTTGGGAAGATCACTATACCTAGTGAAATCATATAAAGAAGGTTTAATAGACAATCTATTAAGTGATAACTTTATAAGGAAACTAAAAAGAAGAACACACAGAATCATCTTGTGAAACAATTAAAAGTGATTTGAAATTTTGGTACGGCAGCATGCAGCCGAAACACATAAAAACTTGATCACGTGGGAGAAACTTACCTTAGTATCTAGCCATGATCTACGTTCATTATTTATTTAGTGAAATTAACAGGAGTAATATGATTGTGTTAAATGGAAGTGTCAATGACAGGAAGGTAGGATTTAGTTATTTTATTTAAATTCCTCCGTGGTCGCCCTCTACTGAGATAACCGGCCATCTATGATTCTCTATTATCGACTTTCTTCCAAACATCTCTTCATATTTATATGCTATTTTACTCTTATTGCTTCCAGATCCACTTTTTAAATTTAATATTTACATATTCGCTGTCATTTGGCAAGACAGTTTTAACGAGGGTGATTTCATTTCTGTTTTGAACAAATTATTTCTATTCAAATAAAGCTACAATTATTTACTGAAACCAGTTAATAATGTAACAGAAAGAAATTTGCCGTGTAGTGCAGGCTTAGATTGTCATAACACCTTTCTACCCGTGGGTGTCGTAAGAGGCGACTAAGGGTTATTAAGGGCTTTATTAAGTGGTTTTCGGGCGATGCGATACTTTATTTCATGGTACATTTTCCCCTATCAACTTCCAAATATGGCTGATGAGTTTCTAGCTGTAAAGCTGCGGCTACCCCTTGTTTGGATTTATGGCCGTGAGTATGTATGCAGAAAGAAATAAAAATTATTTCAATGAATTCAGAGTTTAAAATAAATACATGTACTTTGAAAGCAGAAATTGACTGCCATAAAACCTCATTCTTATACGAACTTTCCAAACTTTCTCAAATTCAACGAGCTACAACTAAAGCCTCCAAGTTTATCAGCATAATATATTTTCAGCATCGCGTGTCTTAGTGTACTGCTGGCTTTATGCTGTGGCTACGACGTGTATGTTTTGCCGGCGGTCCCGAAAACTTTTTACTGTCACATATTATAAATAATAGTTTGTTCACGTGGTTGCAAAATAGTTAGTATAGAACCGAAAAATGGCTATTTGACGAATGCGAGGTTAAATATCAAAGTAAGGTTATTTATTAATGTATATTTTTTGCTGTGTAGTGCCCCATTTCTTACCATGGGTGTTCGAAAGAGGCGGCTAAGTGTATTGGGACTTTTTAAGAGATTTTTGGGCGATGCGGTTGGAGACCCATCACCATAACCTTTGTTTTACAAACTTATCAACACACAACTTCAAAAAATGGCTGAGGAATTTCTTATTCCGAAGCTTTGGCTACCCTTTGTAGTCATTTATAGCCGTGAGTGTTTGTATGTATGTATGTTATATTTTTTGAGACGATTGTTTATTCGTGGGGAAGCAAGAGAATTTTGTTAGCATCGAACAAACTAGCGATCTAACTAGCGGTAATAAAAAAGTTAAAGTTGAGAGTACTAGCATGGATTTATACCACCCTGGTATGTCAAATAAAGGATAAAAACCGACACCATTTTGTATCAAATTGCAAAGTATTTTACCACTTGATGTTTTGATTTAATCATTCCGCACCGACCAACTATATAGTTGAACAGTTTAGTTGGTCGGTTTTGAGTTGCACGGATTTAGTTGGTAGGTGGGGAATACCCCTAGAATTCAAGTATGTTTATGTATATGATGTCATCCCCACATAACCTGCTGGAAAAAAAGATGTAGTGAATATTGCAAAGCGCCGAATTGCGAAGAAAATTTAATTCGTGTTAATGTAGATTAAACCAAAACAACGGTTTTGAGATAATAGTATTTGAAGCAAAATACAAAACATACAAACGTACATTTTATTTTCTATTAAATTATAACATGGTAAGACAGCCATATATAATATAACAGTATATATAGTATAGTATAATAGACAGTATAATAATACGCAAAAAGCTAAACACAGTCACGATCTTATCAAGTGTCAACCCAACATTTAGCCGTATCCAAAGCCGTCTTCAACACAAATAGCAAAAAGCCGAAGATAATAAACTACTACTTAGCCGCTGAAGCACTGACATGAATTTAGATAGGACAGTCGTACGTCTTTAGTGGAGTGCAACAACTCACTGCTGTAGCGCTTTTTGCTAGCCAGTTACAGTGATACATGGTCGGTGAATGCTCCAGATAACACAACGAGCGGAGAAAACAGTCTTCAGTTGAGATATGATGTCATTTTCAAGATGATATTTCATCCTTTTTATTCTTGATTGTGTCAGCAAATAAAAGCAGTATTCGGTTCAGTAATGTAACGTTATGAATTACGTAAAGAATTAGATCTTATAATAAGGGCATTCTAATAAATGATATATCAAAAATAATATGAGTGTAAAAAGTCAAAAAGTTTATTTTTCAAAATAAAGTTAAATACTAACATAATTGAACGTCAAAGTTTTAAATTAATCGTTAATCCGTTGCTTCGGAAGGTGTTCGTAAAGAGAAGAAGCAACAAAGAAACTCTTTACATTCAAATTTTTTAATTTTTTCAAAATATGGTTTGTACAATTTCAGTTTATAAACGTGTTTTTACTTTAGATTTTCTATGCGACCAAACCAAACGCAAGTTTGACATGATTAAAATAAATTTTCCATCACAAAAAACCAATCACATAACGTGAGAAGAAAAATCCTCACCAGACAATTATTCCTAGGAATAACGAGGGAAGATTTATAGCTTTACGGACACGGTCATGTAGTCAACTACAATATGTTTTCGTAACATAAACATAACATAAACGTTCACGCCGAATATTCCCGAAGGGGTTGGCAGAGGTACCAATACTTCTGAACATCACGTGAAAGCGCCACGTAGTCTCCAAAGCAAGTACCCACGTTTTGCTTAGACAGTGTACTCACGTGATAGGGGGCAGGCCTATCGCCGTTTTGTACGAACACACTGTCACATGACTAAGTACAACTAGGCCATGTGGGTTTGCTCACGATGTATGTTTTCAATGTGTGAATTTTCTGATATATTAAACTTTTACATCCGATAAATTAGATTAGACCACTTTCGACATTAATAGAGCTAAAAAGACATTGTGGTTTCACTGTAAAGGTACCTAATCAAGAGTAAAAGAAAACATCATGCAGCATACATTCTACGCCATTAGTTTCGATTGGGATAGGAAAAAATACTATCAATCACTACTTTATGCAATCCTGGCAAATCCCTTGTTTATTATTTACTGGCATAAAATATGGGGTTGCCATTTGTTAACGATGTAAAAACTATTCGGGTTTTTTTATTCTTATTATTCCACTACAAATTTTGGCCACCTACCTCTTTAAGCACATTTTTTATTTGATGCAAATATGTCCTTCGCGGTCGCCCTCTTCTGAGTTATCCATAAAAAATGGCAAAAGAAATCAAAAAAGCTATGAAAACAAATGATCAAATATCAAACAGTTTTTTCTTTAAGAAATAAAATTTTACAGTTCAATGACCCTGTATAAATTATTTCTTGGATCAAGCGTCGTGATCAGAGAGGTACAGTCATAATAATTAAACTCAGCGCCCTCGGGTATTAAATGGAGAAATTTAATTATAATTTCGTCCCAATCGACCGAGAGAGGACTTTGAAACATTGAATCGTATCTATTACACTCTTATCTACAATTTTACCTCATGAATATTGACAACTTATCATGGTTTCAAGTAATTTTGGTGTATGGTATGTCTATACTAATAGCTAACTGCTTGTCAATGTTACAATCAGATTCAAATGAATGTAAAGATACTGTAGGCTCATAAAGAGAATGGATGAAAGTAAACAGCTGAAAAGGATATATAGAACCTTTGACTATGAACACTATAGACAAAGCGATGTTAAGTCATCCATTTTAAAAAGAGAAGCCCTTATTTAAGTTCTTATATGTTAAAAAGAGACACAAAACTTTATTGTCATCTCTATCGCGTAACCCGTTTTGTTGATGTCACACTTTTAAATTGTGACAAAAAAAGCGTCGACTTGTGAGCGATTTTAGTTTTCTTTTGATTTTGAGAAAGATTTTATTCATTTGTATATTGTTATTGTGACAAAAGAGACTCCATTAATTAAGTTATTGTTTAGTGAGGTATGGTTGGGTGTAGCGTGCTTGGCTGCGGAAGCCACAGCGAAAAACACATCGAAGGATTGACTTTCCACAAGTGAGTGAGTTTTTTAATGTTTTTCTACAGATAAATACATAATAAATACATTGCGCGATCAGAAAAAAAGTGATTCAAATGTTAATTACGTTGAACTAGATTACTAGCATTTTCTTTAGTTATTTTGAGCAATTTTTTAATAGCATAACCTAAAAATATGCAGTATCTCAGTGTTCCCTTATTTCACGTTTTCATCATACCCTGTCGTTAGGGTAAAATTTTTCAAATTAGTAAACTGATGTTAATGAGTGAGTATATTATGAATTTCGTCGCGCTATAGCGGCGCTGAATGATTTCCAATTGTTATCTACGGAATTAGTAAGTAATAAACTTGTTATATTTATTTAATTTCTTCGTATTCATTACAGTTTTCCTAAAGACCCGAATCTACGAGAAAAATGGATTGCGGCCACTGGAAGATGCAATTGGAAATCAACCAAATATAAAATACTTAGATGTACGAATACATCATCTTTTGAAAAATGTGACTGAAATAGACGAATGAATTCGAAATTTTCACACGAAACTGATTTTGTTTAAAGGTCAATAGTAAATAATGCAATAAAACTCATGTACAAAATAGTGCTGTCTTCTATTTTTCAAAATACAAACATAGACCCCACTATACCCATGATGACCCGTATGATATTTACATAACTTGTACTTATGGAACAGCTGTTTTTTTTGTCCAGTAACAAAGTTAGTCCCGTACAAAAATTTATTCGTAATCATGGGAAGATTCATCCCTGATAGTTAGTACAATGCTTTAGATTTCACGGTGTATTAAACATCAGTATAAATGGCAAAATTAAACAAAAAAGATTGTATAATACTAGGAGCAAGTATGTATAATTATATGATTACAGGAAATAATATAGTAAACAGTAAACCTTTACAATAAATAAAACGACGTAACAATAAATTGACGTAATCAATTTTAAATTAAAAAGTAGCTTTTAGAATGGTGATTATAGTATTTTGGGGTAATTGTTTTCTAGTGATCGCAACATTACAGGGAAAAATATTGCTATCTAAAAGAGATACTCTCCCGTTGCATTATGACTCTGTCTATAGTGTTCATAGTCAAAGTATAGAACCAATGGGTAGAGATTTATAAGTAGAGCTAATGTGCATGGTAATGTGACCTCGGAGGACACATTTCAACCAAATAGAGAGTGTGCTCAAAAAGGCAGGCATCCGTAGTATGAAGAATAAAAAATCATGTATGAAAAGAATGATGGATCTAAATGAAGCTATAAAAGTTTGCCAGGATTGTACAAAGTGGCGATCGATAGTCTCTGCTTACCCCAATGGGAACTGATGGCGTGATTATATGTATGTATATTAATATCAATACAAGACGTAAAACACATTCAGATCAAGTAGAGACTGTGCTCAAAAAGGCCGGCGTCCTAAGTGTAAAAAATATAGTTTGTATGAATTAAGATAATGTGTAAGAGGGTTACCATGATCGTAAAAGCGATGAACAGTCTTTGTATGTATTTAAAATCACATTCGAAGTCATATGGTTTTCTAAATACTTTCACTTGGTATTAAAAGATATTCGTGAGCCATGCGGTCTAGAAGATATCAATCTAAGCAATTGCTGTAATGGTGATGTCAAATTTAGATAAATAATGTGCTATTAGGGAGTAAAGTAATAGTATTTCTATTTGAAAAGGTATCTTAGATGTTTAATACTCATACTAACGTCTCACGCATGTGGATAGGCAGAGGCTATCAATCTGTACCATAGATAACCCCCTATAGATTCCGCTTACAGGGCACTCGATATCGGCAACACGTCCGACTAATTGAGTTGAAGTATAAAATTTGTTGTCCGCACTGTTTCAGTTGCGACCAGAACTAGGAACTGAGTGTTCGTGCACCAAAAATATTTATACATACTGTTTTATTTATTACTTTTGCTTTGAAATGCATACATGTTTTATAAAGTGGTGTGGGAAATCAACCACAAAATACAACTACCAAAAAGACGGTATTACATTCCATTACTAAGCATCAAATCATAATTAAATTGCAATTCAAGAGATCAATTTAAACTGGTCAACACCATAGTTCCGTCACATTCACTCTTTACGTTGATCGTGATTACGTCTTTTTCTAGCATAACGTCAAAGGATGTCCAGAGATACTTTTAGAACGGAATGGTTTCGGAACGGGAACTACGAAGTCAATCCGGTCCGGAGGTTGCGGGTTCGATCCCGATTTCAGAGCAATATTTATGTGATGAGCTTCAATTATTGTTTTTTAGTCTTAGGTATTATTCATATGTGTACTATATAATATTAAATATATCGTTAAGTTAGTATCCCATAATATAAGTCTTACTTAGTTTGGGACTAACTTAATCTGTGTATAATATGTCCGTATACAGATTATTTCTTAAATATAAGTACAAGTATATATTTATTTATTTGTTTTATTTAATCTTTTTGCAAAACCTAACATCAAAATTAAAAGGACGCAGACGAAGTCGCGGGTACCAGCAAGTATCTAAATATTTCAAATCTTGCTCTGATAGAATTTCTTTTATATTTCAGTTTTTCTAAATTACCCGAGATGAAAGCCAAATAGATTGAAGCTACTGATCGTTTCAACGACACCGGTTTTTTTTACCGGCCCATGTATATGTATTTCCATTTCTTTCTTTCTTTTCAATAAAATATGAATGTTAAAATATATTATTCTTTACTTACGAACTAATTTATCAATATAATTTCTCAAATGTGTCCCATCCCTATTAAAGAGTTCAAGTATAGAGCGACCTTGAAAGAGCCAATCACAGGCATTGTGCGTTGTTCCCCGCTACTCGTGCTTTCCTCCAAGAGTTGCCAGTTTGGATTCATACAAATATATACTGTATGCGGAGTCTATTGGGGGTGGTCTGTGATCTGTACCCACTAGAAAGCTTAAATATTACTGTTATGAAGCGATGTTTAATAAAAGAGTGGACTGTATAAAATATAGGTTTACTGCGATATAAATGTTACAAAGGTCAGACAAGGTAAAAATTAGACCGTGCGTATGCGATCCGATTGTTAAGGTAGATTTAGGCGAAGTCCCGCGTCCCGTCATCCCCCCTCGCCGCCACTGCTGCCGGCGCTGCGCGGCTGCCCCACCAGTTTGCATGAATCATGCGCGAACAATTACTATAATTAATATTAGAAACGGTAACAAGTAGACGCTTCAAACATTCACAGAATATTTAATTGTATATTACCTTTCAAAATAAATAATCAAAAAACAATTGAACTGAGAACCTCCTTTTTTGAAGTCGGTTAATAAAAATAAAGACAATATTAAAGGGGCGCTCCCATACAACAAAAGTAATTTGCAAGCAATTTTTACTCGATCTTATCATTTAGTATTATAGATGTTAGTATCCGTACTTCCTTCGTGCGCGATCCGACTCGCACTTGGCCGGTTTTTTTATTGTATCTTACAGAGTTAAAAATCATATACAAGAATTGTGCACGTTGGGGCACATCCGCTTAATATCTGACCCAGTCGAGAAAACCGCCCAAACCCCGCTTACCACTAATAATGACGAACCATTGAACCATAATTTCTAATATAGAATATTTTACTTGTGCAGAGGTCTTTCCATCAATAGCTGAAAATTATATTTTCAATTACAAACAAATATGTTTTCGTATTATTTAAATTTCCTGAGATTTAAATAAACAATTATTATTTATTACCTTTACAACCTATTTCTAATATTATTCTGAGAAATTGTGTTCTAAAAAACCCTTCACTGTAAAATTAAATTTGTATCCTCTGAGGTAATTAGTTTGGGATCTGTCTGTCAATTTCACAGACAGTGAGCACTCAAGAGATGTACACAATGTTAGTAATTTTAAAATATTTATTTTTGCCACCATAATCAGATCAAAACCTTCTCTGTCACAGCAATAAAATATGACAAAGATGAAACGTTTTATTCTTAAGCTGTCCCCTCAATTAATTTTTGCTTTATTCCATTTAAAAAATAAGACGAGATGGAAATGAGATTTCACTTGACAAAGACGTCCCAACGATCCAAATCTCAACAGTTCAATTTCATAAGAAAACCTTAACAAAACATCAACCAAAATACATTTTTCTTATTTCGCGCTGTCATAAACAACGATATCCTTTGTTGTTTTTTGGCGGTAATTTGAAAATTGAGATTTAGAAATGGATTTGTTAAACAAACAATGGAAACTGGAAATGCTGGATTAAGTCCAATATTTGTAAATAGCTCGCGTATCGTGTTTGATCTTGTGTATATTTTGTACGATTTTATTTAAGAAACGTGAGGTTTATGCTTAAAAACCATAAAAATTTACGCTATTTGACTATTTATATTTAAAAAAACAGGATTTTATTCATAAACATAGCTAAAGAGAATTTAGACAACTTTCTTTCCAATTCCTTAACTTTTCCTTGTGTTTTGTTAATTTGTGTTGGAACAAAAGTTTTATTTTATTTTTAGTTTTCATGATTATGAATAAAATTCTATACCGTGGAAATATATCCCAATATAATATATTGGTAAAAAGTAGTAGTTATGAGATGATAGCGCAGTGGGTAGAAGACCGCAGTGGGTTCAAATCCCGGGCCGGGCCACAACAATTTGTCTTTTCTTAAGTCATATGTGTGATTAATTTATCATGGTTGTTAACGATCAGGGAAAACATCGTGAGGAAACCCACATGATTGCACCCTGGTTTCATAGTGTACATACATGTGTTGTACATACATGTGTTGTATGTATATAACATACATATACTCACGGCTATAAATCCCTAGAAGGGGTAGCCATAGCTAAGGAATTAGAAACTCCTCAGCCACTTTTGGAAAGTTGAGTGGGGAAAAGATGATAAAAAGGTAAAGGTTGTCGGTGATAGGTCTCCAACCGTATCGCCCAAAAAATCCCTTAAAAGCCTCTATACCGTTAGTCGCCTCTTACGTACACCCACCGGAGGTATGCGGTAGTGCTATTCTAAGCCGTCACTACACAGCACTATACTATTGTATTTCGACCTCGACCTCGAGTATACGCTTTTTGGGTTTTCATGTAAATAAACAAATAATGCATACACAATTATCTGAATATGATTGTACCGAAAACTAATCAACTTTTTTTTAATTGCCGTAACATTGTTTTACCTAAATATCAAATACAATGTTCTTAAATTCCAGATTATCGTTTGACTTTTTTTTCTTTTCTTTAATTTTGATTAACCACTAGAACGGATTCTCAAAGAATCAAATTCTCCAAATAAGATGGTATTATTCTAAGCTCAAACTACACAGCTGACCTTATAAAAAACCGACACAAATTAGTATGTAATGCTAGCTTAAGATTACAACATAGTGCAGGCAGAGTAGGTAGGTGAAAAATGTAAATATTTTATAATTGGAATTTATTACTTAACCTTTAACTGGTGACGAGCGGTCTCACAGGCCGAGCGGTGTCAGTGAAACATCATTTCAATTCATTCAATTGTTTCCTTGGTTTCAAAGTCTGAATAGCTTCAAGTTTAGTTGCGTCTACGCCGCAGATAGTAACAGATGCGTCGTATTGTCTTATATCGGTAAATTACAACAACATTAAATTCGGCAGCGGTCTCTCAGACCGCATGTCACCACTAACGTAACTTTTTAACGTAATTTTGCTATATTGTTTTTTCGTGTTTTTATGGCAGTAACTGAAAATTAGTAATTCTTCACCTGCAAAATAGAAGCGTAGGGAGATAGGAGTTGAATATGTACTGTCAAATACTCAAATTGAAGCGTGTCTGGCACAACAGGAAGATTTAAAAGGGTCCAAAGCAGAAAATGTTCTTGAAAATTTCATCCCAGAGCAAAGTGACGAAAGTGCAAAGAAAACACGGAAAATCTATGCCAGTTTTCCTCCGAAATTAAATCGAAAATCAAATAACCAATGTAATACGTGTGAAAAACATATTATTTGCTTGCAATGGTCCAAAAAATGATGCCCCGACTGACAATAAAATTAACCAAAGTTTGACCATTGCCAGTTTTTTAAATGATACCTTTGATGAAAATATTTTTTTTTTGTTGATAATAGTATCGTAACTAGAAAGAGGTAAAGATTTTTCGTTATAATTATGTTGATTTAATAAACATTTTCTGTGATTATTGATCTTATCTTCATATTTTTGATTTTTGTTCCTACTTACATTATAATAGCATGTTAATAATTAAAAAATAAATTCAGAGGCTATTGGGTGGTTTTATTTTATACGTTTATACATTAATCAACTGTTTTTAAATACTGAGGTAAGATAGCATAAATACTTTCGATGCAATAGACCATTTAACGGCAGTGGCTTCTCAGACCGCGCGTCACCAGTTACGTTACCCAAAAACCATATCACCAGTCAAAGGTTAAATATACTCACAATATTTCAATTCAAACTACAGCATTTTTTTGAAAATGAAAACACAATTTAAGTAAACAATTTGAAATCATTTGTAGGTGTAGTATGGAAAAATCAACTCACTGTTTTGGCCTGTCTTGTTTTCTCGTTCCCGGAACGTCAACTCTTTCCCTCAAATTTACTAGACTTTATTACACTAAAAAATGCTTGAAAAATACTTCCCGTGGCGCCTAGTATGAGGCGACTAAGGGTGTCGGGGCTTCTATAGTGATTTTTGGAGACCCATCATTTTTATTTTACAATCATTTCCCAACCCAACTTTCAATAGAGAAGGGCAGTTTCTAATTTTTAAGATCTGATAACCCCTTTTTGGGACTAATATCAATGAGTATATATATGAATTTATTACAAAATTTATAATATTACAAGCATATATTATTATTTAGCACCACTTCTAACCCATTTTCTCTAGAGACTAGAAGATAAAAGTGCGGGAGAATATTTTCCTAGGTCTAATTGCTTAGAGGCTATGGGAGGTCGGACGTCGCCAGACCACGAAATTGTATTAGCGTACAAATAACAAAGAAAGTCTCTATGCGATCTAATACTCCGAGAAAATATTAAGTATATTTCATACTACGAGTACAGCGTTATCTTGGCATAATCATAAGTATAAGGCGGTAGATTTTGTTATATATTTTGCAAAATAAAACATGGCTGATAGACTGATTAATTTAACGTTTAAAAAATTACTGCTTATCCAACAAATTATAGAATCTTAATATTTTTTCTTGCATAAAAAATTTATCCTTGTATAACTTTGTATAGTGTGTGAAAATTCCACTAAATGTTGATTAGAAAAGTGTATTATATCGTTTTTAAGTAATTAACGAATTAGTAGTATGTAGAATGTTGTGTTTCTTAAGCTCTGATAATAGTATGATCAGTTTTAAAATAAGATGTAAAAGCAGTATGTCACAATACATTTATAGGAACTACTATTATAAACTAGGGGTACACTCTTAAATCTATTAACTAATCAAAGTTTTTTTCACTGTGTCATCACCGCGCATTGATACCCAAACGTCATTTACAAAAGCATCCCACGATTTCTTAATGGAGGCAGAAAAAGTTTAAAGAAAGAATAAATATTTGCTAAACGGGTTCAAAAGTACAATTGTCGGAAAGGTTCAACGTTCAAAAAAGTAAATCTAAAATTATAGGTACATAAAAACCGGATACGACAAGAGGTAGGCTTTTAAAAGCTGATAAAAATAATTTTAATTCAGATTAGGTACCTTAAGTTAGATAACCTATAACAATCTCTACATTATACATAACTAAATATTTAATGTGCATACCGAATTCGTCACAATATTTTTATAAAAAGATATATTCGATTTCCTTTTTTTTTGTAAACAATGAACAGAATTAAATTTAAGCGTATCTACGAATATAGTAAATCTCTGTGAATATTCTGCTTCACCACATGAACTCAGTTAGCTAAGTCTATTTGCTAAAATAATCTTGGTCGTTTTTTCATGAGCCAAGTGCCTTTGGGATTATAATGTGAGGTATATAATATCAAATGTAGCTATACGAATTACTAACCAAGTAAAACACTTATGTTAAATAGGTTTGTCTGGAGGAAAAGTATTTAATGTAAAGATCACATTGAATAGATGCCGCGTAGTGCCGGCTTAGAATGTCACTACCCCTTTCTACCCACGGGTGTCGAAAGAGGCAACTAAGGGTATAGGGCTTTTTAAGTGGTTTTTGGGCGATGTGATTGGCGACCCATCACCAACAATACTCTATTTCTACCATCTTCTCCTTTATCAGCTTCCAAATGGGGCGTTTCTAGCTCTGAAGTTCTGGCTACCTCTTTTTGACATTTATGGCCGTGAGTATTTGTATGTTTGTCACATAGAACTAACATAGCATAATATTATATTTGTGTTTAGGGTTAGGGCAAGGTGTCAGAGGTGCTATCGCTAGCCAGTAGTTTGTCTTGAGAATAATCGTCATTTAGCATATAAAAAACTCAATCTCTTGATCAACAACACATTTATTTGGATAAGTATTAATATTATGTTAAAAAAACTTGCTGTGTCGTGTCGTGTGTGTGTGTAGTGTCGGCTTAGAATAGCACTACCCCATTTGTATTGGGGCATTTAAGGGATTTTTGGGCGATGCGGTTGGAGACCCATCACCAAAATACTTTATTTCACCATCTTTTCCCCACTCAACTTTCCAAAAGTAGCTGAGGAATTTTTAATTCCTTAGCTCTGGCTACCCCTTTTTAGGGATTTATAGCAACTTAAAAAAACTGTTTAGCAAATTATTGGCAATAATACATTAATTTCGACCAAATTTGATTACCATTAAAAAGGTTATATTGAGTTAATCTTAAAAGATAGACATATTTGTCATAGACATTTTTTTAGATCATTTAAAGAGGAATAATTCTTACATACATAATTTTTTGGTAACTTGAACAGTTTTCACAGCGCACACAACGGAAACCGTCAAATATAAAAAAAACTCGTTTTTGCAACATTTCTTACTGATTCTTCGCTTCTATTGGTCGCAGCGTGGTGAGATGATATATAGCCTAAAGCCTTCCTCGATAAATGGACTATCCAACTCAAAGATATGTTTTTAATTCGAACCAGTAATTCCTGAGATCGTCGCGTTCAAACAAAAAAACTTTTCAGCTTTATAATATTAGTATAGACATATTATATAATATGGTTTAGAATGATTTCTACTCAAGACTCGAACATCCACGCCGAATATTCCCGAAGGGATTAACAGAGGTAATCCTACTCATGATCACGTGACATTGCTATCTGGTGTTCAGAGTACCTATGTTTTACCTGGACAGTATTCTAACGTAAAAGGTAGCAGGCGTATCGTACGAATACACTGTCACATGACTAACGACCGATTCCTGAATTGAGTATTCCAGCTGAGAACAACTTAAGTATCGTTCTAGCGCGTTCTAGCTTGAATACTCAATTCAGAAATCGGACGTAAGTACAACTTTTTCATGTGGGTTTCCTTACGATGTTATTGTTATTACTAATATTAATACATTTTTGTTCCGATTCATTACCGTACTGGGTTTAAGCGTAAGAGTGATAAATATGCACACATATTTCCTGTTTTCCATACTAAACAGTTAAAGCTAAGTAGCTAAATATGTTAACAAAATATAAACTTGAAAATGATACTAGCTCCATAAATGCTCTTCAACAATCTTTTTTTTTATATGAATTAATACATAAGAAACGTAAAATGTCATTCTTGACAAGATTGATAAATATGAGGCAAGTGTGAAATTTAAGTCGGAAGCGTATGAGACTCTCTACCTTAGGAATTAAGGAATTAAGAGCGTCGGTGCAAGAGAGATAATAACTACAATTTTGAGAAAAACACAACAACACCCAGAAGCAATACTAAACAGCTTCAAATTGATACATTAATCTTGTTGCAATCGTAAAAGCATTTTGGCCAAATTCCAAATAAAATAAAAAAGATAAGCGTGTTCGCGGAACGAAAACTGATTCTTTAATCAATTACTTAAAATCCTTTGTTTTCAGTGAAGTAAAAGAAGTCCTTTGTGTAAAACTAGTCGAGATGTCTTCCTTCACTTAGCGTTTAGCCTCCGACGCGTAAACACGACCTGCTAACATGTCGTCTTACTACATGGCTGTTGACTAAAGCTTTTAATGTATTTGTACTAGCTTAATAAAAGGATTGTTTTCCAAACAGTTGAGTTAGGAAAAATAAGTGGATAAATTATTTGATTTGAATGTTAGGATATTTTATACCTTTGTTTATGAATCTTTGTAAATTATAGTAAGTATATTTATTTATTACGCAACTCAACCTCAACTTATACTGATTACTCAGCAGTTCTCTATTAGTTCAATGATTAATAATATTATATTTTGAACACTTTTTATTCATTATAATATTAATGTCAGTTTAAGAATATTTTTTATATGAATTTTGAGTAAAAGCAATCATCAAGACCTAGTTTTTATGAAATTTACTTTGTTCTAAGTTATTAATGACTAGGTTTATATTTACCTGCAAAAATTAACAATCTCGTCATTTACATACTATGCTAATTTAAGGTTCAAGTTTAAATGGATTAAATAAATAAAAATTATAAGTATACTTATAAAAAAGTCTTATGAACAGATTTAGGAAAATATGGAAGAACCGCAACATCACCAATGCCACAAAGACCCGGCTAGTCAGAGCGCTGGTGTTCCCCATATTCCTTTATGCTGCAGAGACATGGGCGCTTCGGGAAAGTAAATAAGATAAGATACGAAACACATTTATTCATTGCTACACAGTTAAAAATATAACTAAAAACATGAAAAATTAAACTAAATAAAAACTAAACAAAAAAAAATATAACAAGATTTTAAAAACAAGAGTTAAAAATAAAAATTTATGGTTAAAATTCCATTGAAAAGTATGAAATAATAGTTATTTGTATGGTTAACACACAGATTTGATTTTTTCGTTAGACCAGAAGCCAGCAAATAATTTAACATTTACATTCATTTGATGGAAATTGAAATGGGTTTATTTTAGTAATTAAGGCAAGAGGATTAATGAGTAGAAACAAGTAGATTAGTTATGAGAAGTGTTAATGTATAATTTAGGGTATCTAACACCGACTCAACAAAGATTATACCTTATAATATTTTCATTGCATAGAATATTGCACATATCACTCATAAGAAAGACTTAATTTGCAGTTGGTAATAGTATTTGGAAAAACAGTTCAATTTAATGCACCAACAAACATTCTGAATTGAACACATACAACACAATTTCAACCATGTCCCATTAGTTTTACATAGTGCTTACGGGATACTTGATACTAAACTGAGTTGTCATTAGTTTTATTGAACTGCAGAAATAGGACAGAACTAATGGGATGCAAACGCAAACAATTCAGTCAGATTCAATATCACACTTCCTTCTAACAAAGCCGTAAGTCGTCGTTCCTGGTAAAAGCTCCACCCAAATTACAGAGTATTGCCAAAGTCCGTAAAAGAATAGCCAAGTTGTCGTAATGACCAATAGAACATAGAAGACACCAGTTTGCATGACAAACAAGTGACGGGTAACATTTACGTAAAATCATACAACATAACTTGCTTCACAACGGGTAGTTGTGAAGGGAGTTAATCAAATGTTACGCTTCCTCTCCTGGTACTAAACATGTAACTCGTTCAATGCTAATGAAACGCTTATACCATTAGTAGGAATCGATTTACGTCAAGATTGCTTTACATACTTCAAACCATATTTCGCGTTGTCAAGATAGGGTTGCGGAAAAAATAAGTATGTTTTTCTGCCGCAAGAATATAAAACTATAAGTTTCATTAACACAAGTAATTTAAAATAAATTCTTTTAAAAAATTCATAATCGCGATCATAATAAGATGCATAATAAGAGCATGTCAAAAGAAACTAGATTCTCAAAAATTATAAAATTTTATTCTTTATTACAAGTATCGATCTTTTCAAAGTATTCACCCTGAGCACGTATACACTTTTCCATACGTCTGAACCAATTGGAAAATACCTGTGGAAAATAGGCAACCAGCGCATCTTCTTTGCTTTCAAACCTCTTCCCCTTTAGCTTTTCTTTGATTTTTGGTCAGGGGAATATGGCGCGTGAGCGATTGACACATTTTTCGAGATGAAAAAGTCTAGTATTCTGGCAGACGTGTGCGGCGCCGCATTGTCGTGGTGCCAGAGAAGGTGCCGGATTTCTGACTTCGGTCGCTTGTCACACTAAGCTCCCAACTAACATTTTGGTGTCAATTGCAGGTTTTAATATAGCTTTACTCTTTTTAAATGAGTAATAATTATCTCAGTTCTAACTTAAAATGTTATAGAGGAGTTAGAAAATAAATTTAGCTCCAACAGTGGTTCTAAAACTTTAATGAACGGTGTTAAACAGTTTTTAGAGATAGAATAGTGCTAATCGCAGCAAGTACCGTTAAGATGTTATAGCCCAAACCTGTTTGTAGCACCTAAATCTACACAACAGTGCTCGCTGACTCACGTTAACACTTATTGTTGTGTAGTTGTTGCCGCGGAGTGTCTTATAAGTCTTTTGGTATTATATTGAATATAAGGTGCAGGTATTGGTTGTAAAAGAGAGTTGGTCAAGAGTATAGTAACTCAAAATACTAAAAGTGTTGAACAACTCATTTATATAGATTTAAGTTGTAATGTTCACTTTATTAAAGCAAATTGCGCTAGGCAGGTACACTTTAAAGATATTATAAAAGTAATAGTGTTAGACAAAACTATGGACTTTTATTAACACTCCGAGGCAGGCCTTAATATATTCAACAGGAAAGTCGTACTTTTTGGATTCTGTAATATTGGTACGAATGACCCAAAACCATCAAATAGTTTTGATAATATCCTATTAGATTATGTTGTTCCAGTAGTTACGAAAAATAAAGAAGATTCGCTACAAAGCAGAAATTTAAATAGCCCTAATACGAGCAATTTTGGTCAAGTTCGAGTGGAGGCATAACAACATGGTTCCGTAGAACAAGAAAAAAAGGAATCTCCCATACTACACAGCTACTAGCTAAGAGTGAAATAAAAGGTCATTAAGTATCTTAATTGTGTGGTGTTGGCTTTGAATAGCACTGACCAATTTTTATTCACGTGACGTCAATGTTACGTGATATTTAGAAGTATATATACCTCTGCCAACCCCTTCGGGGATATACAGCGTAAACATAAGAGATATTACGAAGCGGTGTTATATCTATTGAACTATAACGCTCACGGACATGTATATATATATGTCTTATAATCAGTCTTCATGTTTCAGTTCCTGCTGGATTGTCGAATTTTAAGTTTTGACTGCCACTTTTGGGGATTTAATCATGGGACTTGCGAATATAAAATAATAAAGAAAAACATTGTTGTGTCAAATAAATTATGTATCACACATCGTTACAAAAAATATTCAGATAACCTTTAGATACTTAAATATGTATAAAATAAGCCGCATTAGGCTAGATTGATTTATTATAACCAAGTACGTATAGACGTATTTCTTAAGTAAGCTCTTTGAATACGAATGGAAACTGAGTGAAGAGGCTAATATTTGTGAGGAGACCGCCAATAGTCTGAAAAGAAAAAAACAACAGGTATATAATTGATTCCTTCATTGAAGAACCCTAATCCAGTCAGTTTGTAAAATGCTTAGCCGGCTGTAGTGTCTTAGCTATAATAAGTGTAATTATTTAAGTCTATTATTGCACTGCTAAGTGTACTAAAGCCTGCACAATATTCTTGACTAAAGATGTTGTAGCACAAAAAGTGTAATAGATGTCTTAAGTGACGACAAAAACCTTCAATGTAAGTTTGCCATTGTTTTGTTGAACTAACCTATAAATTGACTGAATTATTCAATATTTGAAAACAAAATACTTCATTACTCATGTTATTTTTTCATTCCATTGATGCCACTTTATTTAAAATGCTACTAACTACAAAAAAAATACAAAAAATGGTAAAAAAACGAAGTGTCTATGTTATCCATTATATGTTTACATACTCGTACATACATACATACATATTCTCACGCCGTTAGTTCCCATTGGGGTAGGCAGAGACTATCGATCGCCACTTTGTACGATCCTGGCAAACCTCTCTGGCTTCGTTTACATCCATCAATCTTTTCATACATGCTCTTTTATTCTTCATACTGCGGACACCTGCCTTTTTGAGCACATTTTCTATTTGATCCAAATGTGTCCTCCGAGGTCGTCCTCTACTAACATTACCTTCCACATTGGCTCTATATATCTCTTTCACCAATTTACTGTCATCCATCCTCTCTATGTGCCCAAACCATCTCAACATTCCTTTTTCTATCTTTCTTACAATATCATCTTTTACACCACACCTTTCACGAATCACATCATTCCTCACACGATCACATAACCTTACATTACACACTTTTCTGAGGGATCTCATTTCTACTGCATTCACTCTACTTTCATGCTTCTTCTGCCACACCCAACATTCACTGCCATACATAAGCGTAGGAACGAGGACAGCATCATGCACAGCCATTCGGGCCTTTTCAGACACCGACTGACTAGACATTAGACTATCCAGTGCTCCATTTACCGCATTACCCTTTTTCACTCTTCTCTCGATATCTTCATCACACTTTCCATCCCTAGTAAACAAACTTCCCAAATACACAAACTCTTTCACTTGTTCCACTTTCTTATCATTAATCTCAATCACGCATTCGGTCATATTCACCTCTCTTTCAAAAACCATAGTTTTTGTTTTATCCACATTCACCCTCATTCCCTTTTTTTCAAAAGACGCACATGCAATATTCATCATCTCTTGCAGCTCTTCCACCGATGATGCAAGTAGCACTTGATCGTCGGCATATAAGAGGCATTTAATGATGAATCCACCCATTCTCAATCCATAATCACTTTCACGCAACTCTGTTAAACAGTCATCCATGAACAAATTGAAGAGCCACGGGGAAGCTACACAACCCTGTCGGACACCCCGAGAGATCCCGAACCAGTCAGTATTTTCCCCGTTTACTCTCACACATGCACTGGAATCCTCATAGAGTGATACAAGTGCACGTATAAGTCGACTCCCCAAACCGAACGTGGATAACACCTCCCATAAACACTTTCTTACCACCCTATCATACGCCTTCTCTAAATCAATGAAGGAGCAATACACCTTTCGGTTCTTAGCTAAGAACTTTTCGGTGATGCTCCTTAAAGAGAAGATTTGGTCCATACATCCCATTCCCTTTCTAAATCCTGCTTGCACATCCCAAATTTTATCATCCGTTTCATTCATCACTCTTTCAATCAAAACCTTTGCATACAATTTACCGACAATGCTGAGTAGGCTAATTCCACGGTAGTTTCTAGCCTCCTGGTGTGACCCCTTTCCTTTATATAAAGGCACAATTACCGCTTTGCACCAGTCTTGTGGCACTTTGCCACTCGACCAGCATTTTTGGAAAAGGAAGTACAACCAGGAAGCCACCACCCCTTTACCAGCCCTCAGCATTTCAGTGTTTATCCTGTCATACCCTGCCGCTTTCCCTAGTTTCATACTTTTCATTGCTTTCATTATTTCTTCCATACTGATCTCACTGTCACTAAAGTCACCCATAACGTCGTTCCAATCAACATTACTGCCGATTGGCGAAGAAATGGATGTATCCTCTTTTTCAAAGAGTCCCTCAAAATAGTTCTTCCATACTCGTCTTATGCTACTTTCATCCGTCGCCAATTCACCCTGTTCATCTCTCACAACATTCACTCTCGTGTTTTGGGAAACTCCCTTTTCTTTCCGGATATATTTCCAGAACAACTTTTGGTTATTCCGGAAATTATCGGAGAGTTTCCTCTCACACCATTCTATCAGATCACGCTTTTTCTTTTCTATTTTCTTCTTAACCTCATTCTTAACTCTCTTATATTCATCTTCACTATTCTTCACTACATCATCTTTTACTCTCGCATCCATTCGTTTACTAGCTTTAATCGCTAGTAAATCTAACCAAGCTTTCTTCTTATCTCCAACTGCCTCTTTCACATCTTTATCCCACCAACTTGTTGGTGGTCTATTTGTTCTTTTACTCAATCCACATACTTCCGTCGCACATTCAACCATTGACGATTTGAGCACATCCCATACTTCTTCTATTTCCATTTCATCCTTCATCTCCACGCAACTTAGTCTGTCGTCCAATTTCTTCATATATTCATCTCTAATATTTTCATCCTCTTCCAATTTCTCCACTTTTATTCTCGCAAATTCAGTTGTCGACACTTTGGCCCTGTGACGCCAACGCGTGCACAGTCCCCTCAATCGTGATATCACGAGAAAGTGGTCTGTGCCAACGTTAATGCCCCTATGGACTCTGGTGTCAACAACCTTTGCTCTTAGCCTTTCATCCACTATCACAAAATCTATCATACTTCTCTCGCTTCCTCTCTGTCTAGTATACATATGGATATCTTTGTGTTCAAACAACGTGTTCGTAACACAAAGATTCCTCTCCAAACATACCTCAATCACTTTCTCACCATTCTCGTTCACTCTTTTATCACCAAACTTTCCTAAAACTCTTTCACAACCGTTGCGTGACACACCAACCCAACCATTAAAATCTCCTAACATAACAATTTTCTCATTTTCATCACACCCATTCGCAACATCGTCTAACAGATTCCAAAACTCCTCCCTCTCGGATAGTGATCTGGACATGTCCGGAGCATACACGCAAATTATGCGCATCCGGACAAGCCCTACCTTCACCTTTATCCATAGGAGCCTTGGACTCACACACGCATAATCTTTCATGCACTTAGCCATCCTTTCAGATATCAGAAGTCCCACGCCTTGGCAAGCTCTGTCACTCTCGGCAACTCCCGACCAGATAGCTGTAAATGGGCCAAGTTGTGAAACCTCTTTTCCCTTGCGCTTCGTTTCATTTACACACAGAAAATCTAGTTTTCTGTCTTCCATAATCAAACATACTTCATCTAATTTTTCATGCATCCCTCCACACACATTCATCGTACCAAAGCGGGTCTCCTTAGCCCACTTTTCGCCCCGCGAGGAACCACGGCGTGATAGGTGGCGAGCCATATCGCCGCCATCGTGTTTAATTTTTGTTGCGAAACACATTTGGACCCCACGAAAAGCAAGGGAAGTAAACTGTCCGCCTAGCCAGAGCCCCGCTTGACTAGGTAAGGTTATTTAGTACCCGGAGTTCACCAGGCTCCGGGACGGCGGCACGCTAACGACCAGGCTCACCCCTGGCCACGCATCCCTCGGCACGGCAGACCTTGGATTGGTGTAGGGGCGAAGATGAAAAAGCCCTTTACCCTTAGTCGACTTCTACGACACCCAAGGGAAGAGATGGGGTAGTGCTATTCTATGCCGGCACTACACAGCAATATTATATATAAAACTAGCGACCCGCCCCGGCTTCGCACGGGTGCAATGCAAAATATACCTACACACAACGTTCACAGCTTTTTTGTCATTAGCCAATACAAACATGTTTTGCTTAGACGTTACTCTTGACAGCGTGACATATAATTGGCCATGTGAAAAACACTCAACACTCAAGTCTAATCCTGCAACGTTAAAAGTTTGACCCTGCGATTTATTAATGGTCATTGCAAAAGATATCTTTACCGAAAATTGTAGGCGTTTAAATTGGAACGGTAAATCTGATGGTATCAGAGGAATTCGGGGAATTAGTACATCTTCTCCGGTACCACATCCGGTGAGTATTGTGCACTCTATTATGAATTTTTTTAGTGATTTTACCAGCAAACGTGTGCCATTGCAGAGCTTAGGAGGCGCTGCAAATCATAAAGTGCTATAAGGCGAAGCGCGGCCATCGACGACGCGCTATTTATAGGCACGCGCCGCCCGGCGCAAACAACTACGACCCTGCATTTTAAATTTGTAATATCTTCGGTAATATTCACTTAAATTACATGCTGTAAAAATCATATTGATCTATAATAAATGCACAATTTATTTAAGGTACTTAATTGGATAAGGATTAATGCTGTATTGTTTAAAATCACTTCGTAAATAACCATTTTTTTGGTAAAGAATAAAAATGGTTATGCTGGGTTATCCCTAAGAGATAGACATATACCATCGCAGACTTTTTTGTTGAACTTTTTAAGGTGAACAATACTGTAGTACATTATTTTGGTCTATCTCGTAGGGTTCAGACAGCGTTTGCAATATAAGCGCAAAAAAACGTGCTTATTTACGACATCACATTAGAAACCTTTAAATTTATCAGTGTTTTTCTACTATATTATGCATTTATTATACATACAAACCTTCCTTAAGAATCACTTTATCTATTAAAAAAACCGCATCAAAATCCGTTGCGTAGTTTTAAAGATCTAAGCATACATACGGACATACAGCGAAAGCGACTTTGTTTTATACTATGTATTGATTATATGTTTAATTTGAAATTTTATGGAAATCTTTAATAAATTCCAAGCGCGTTAAAATTGAGATGGAAAACATGGTATACACTTACCGTAAAATCACAACGGCAGATCGTTTTCACTTCACAATAACTTGAATACTTATATGTTTACTATCCTTCTGCCAATTATTATCTCGCCATGATGTTACACTAGATCTGGTACACAATTTTATTATAGAACTAAATACAATTGGTTAGTAGATATACTCAAGTAGCGGCATGATACTTACTTGAGAATATTTTACATAACTAATACGCTTCAAAGTGACATATATACAACTGTTTAATAGGTCTAATAAAGTTTTTAATGGTAAATAATTCTTAGCTGACGTTTTTCTATAACCCATAGTGTTAACTAATTCATCACAACCGCAGTAATACCGGTTGAAGCTATAACTGAGAATGAATAAACACTCTTGTGTAGGTACTTTAGCACCTATATACCACCGCTCTGTAACCTCTCTAGAACCTTAGCCTCTAAAATCGTGGGCCTCTTTTGTGGTTATAAGTGAGTTAGAGCACTCTATAACTCTATTACTACAGGTATTCTTAACACGTAGATTCTCAAACGGAACCGATATACAAACGATATACAGTTTGTTTTAAAGCTTATGTGCTAGTTGGGCTGATATTACTGTTGGAGCACAAACTGTCACATACCATTTGGAGTTCACCGTTCTTTCATTCTCTGACCCGTTTTGCAGAAAAACGAGGCGACCATTTGTTTCTATGTGCTTCGCCCACGGCGACATTTCGTTGGAGTTGGCTCGTCTTCAAAGCACCATACAGTCGACTGTCGCTTTGATTCGGGATCATAGTTATGTAGCCATGTTTTGTCACGTACGTATATCATATACGTTTTTTTCTCGCCTCCATTGAATTTATCTATCATGAATTGGCACCAATCCACCCGACAGTCTTTCTGCTCATCGGTAAGTTTGTGCGGCACCCATCTCGAACAACGATTACGGAGAGAAAGGTGGTCGTGAATAATGGTTTTCATTGCTACTGATCCAATTCTTAGTTCTCACTCTAGCTCCACATATGTAATTTGTCGGTTATCGCGTATAAGTTTTTCGACTGCACGAACGTTTTCTTGCGTGACCGCGGTTGGCGGCAGTCCTGTCTTCACTTCATCTTCGAGACATCCCCGTCCTCTTTTAAATTGAGCTAACAAATTGAATACTGTTGCTCGGGAACAAACAGACTCACCAAAAGTAGAAGTAGAAGACAAAAGTTCAAAACATCCTTGAGGCTTTAAACCTTTTTTTAAAGTCATAATAAATCATAGCGCGAAAATCACGTTGACTGAGCTCCATTGTTGCAAGTGAGTTCCCGCCAGATTCTTGAAAAATGATGATCATTAAAATAAAAAATAAATAAAAGAAGTGTGTGCGCCTTGTATAGCTTGCCAGTGCCAATTAAATGAGAAAAGAGTATCTAACTTCTTTTGGTATGCCCCTCGTAACAGAAATTGACGCGTACGAAGTCACGAGCAACAGCTAGTGTATATATGTTTTTTTGTTTAAAATACTTTACGGTGTCATATATATTATTCACTGCGATTAATGCAGATATATTGAATCTTGTAGTATCGATTCAATCGGTAATCGATTACTGCCATTTCTTCAATATCAAACACCCATCTCAAAATGTTTGCATTAAAAAAAACAAATGACCTCAATGTTTTTATCTATTCTTATTTTTAGAGTTTCGCAAGAATTAGCTCCAATTACTACTCAACAAAGATATTAAACTATACTTTAAAGTCTTTGCTACTCAAATTTTAATTGGAATGTTTTTGTTCATGAAAACCTTATGTGGGGATTATTACTAATAAATAAAGGATAAATGAAGGAATGAGAAATTTGTTTTCGACACTAACAAAGAACAAACCGGCTACCTTCGGGTATACGCTGGTTTTTGTCCTTTATTTGTTAGTATAAAAGGTATTATAAATAATTCGTTGAACTGAATCCTTCTTCAATCACCGTCATAAGGAAAATCTCAGTCGAATCAATGAAAAGTTTGAATTTTAAACAAGACTAAAGCAATACAAATGTTTCTTTCGATCTTGAACAGTTGAACGAATCTGTCTTTTTCGAAATAAACTTGTAAAAAAACTCAAACCCTAATTAACAACTAAACTTCACCTAATATCTACTTCTTGAACACGACTCTTTGACAAATGAACAGACCTCATAACAACACTAGCTCCCGATGGAAAGATTCTCAGTCGTTAATCACATAACTAAAAGTCATTATTCACTTGAACGGAAAGTCGAGAATGAAGACTAGTAATAACGAAACAAGACGAAGGAAAATCAAACTATGAAGAAGCGAACTTCTAATGAATCGGAAAAGTTCGTTTTGTTGGAACACTGCAGTACTCTGGAGTGAGAGGCTGAACTGTGAATAACCGTGATGTAGACTTATTCTCTTGGATTGTTGCAAAATTAGTATAGCGCAATTCTGATTATTTGCTTTTGTATATTTGAATAAATTAATACATTTGCACATGCTTTAATACATTTTATAGCCCTGAATATAAGTATATGTATGCATGTATGTAAACATATACTCACAGCTATAAATCCCTAGAAGGGGTAGCCAAAGCTAAGGAATTAGAAATTTCTTAAAAAAATTGAAATTAAAAATTCCTCAGTCACTTTTGGAAAATCGCGAGGGGTTAAGATGGTCAAGTAAAGATTTTTCGTGTTGGGTCTCTAACCGTATCACCCAAAAATCCCTTCAAAGCCTCAATATCGTTAGTCGTCTCTTACGTACACCTATCGGTAGAAACGGAGTAGTGCTATTCAAAGCCGACACTACACGGCGCTGAATCAAATAAAGCAATGAAGTAAGTTTTATTCGAGAATCGCAATTATGGTCGATTTTTATGTCAAAAGAGGTGGGAGAGCGTAAGAGAGACTGATACATCTTATTCATTTAGCTTTGTTTAATTACCAAGAAATGACAAATGATTTAAAACAATAGTCTGTAATGGTTTATTCCAAACATAAAAAGACTCACAAATTAATACTATACTTAACCAATTAGTATCAAGCTATTGCTTATTGGGAATTGGGAATTTTTGAACATACAGAAATCTTAATGAATAGTTTTCGCTGTGAAATTTAAAAACGCAAGTATTCCTCATTTCTCTCCTGTCAGTTAAAGAAAAAAAATACGAATGTAAATTAAGGTTACCAGAATCATAAAAAGTGGCGATCGATAGTCTCTGCGTACCCCATTATGCTGCAAGTAAATACATGTATGTATATTTCCGACACGATGTAAAAATTTATTTATAAAAAATATTTACAAATTCGCAGACAAAAAATTTGGATTATTTCATTCGAGAACGCCTGTCGGTGACCTTTTGAGCCAGACAAAAATACTTCCGCTGCTATTCAGTTTCGACTTGCAAGAGATTGTTGTCATGTGGGATAGTGGCATCCACTAGAAATACTCTCGACGGCTTCTAATGCTAACCGAAATATCGGGATTATTCGTAAAAAATATATTAGTATTATTAGAAATTCTTGTCCGCTTTATCTGTTTTTCCTTAATTTTTCTATTTTATTGGTAGAATTCAATCACTGAGTCTCATATAGATGAAATGAAATGAAATGAAATGAATGAAATGAAATGAAAACTGTTTATTTGCCTTAAAAAAATTAAAATTTTTAACAAAATAATGTTTACATGTATTAAGTAACAATACGGCAAAAAGGAACAATCTCAGCATTTGCTGCAAACAGCAACATTGGTGCTAGCTTACAGCGCTGGTTTTCAGACTGTCCCTGACTAAACTAAAAGAATATAGATGATATCATTTTACATACATAAATAGTTCAAGCCATTAGTTCCCATTGGGGTAGGCAGAGACTATCGATCGCCACTTCTTACGATCCTGACAAACCTCCCTAGCTTCGTTTACATCCATCAATCTTTTCATACATGCTCTTATATTCTTCATACTACGGACGCCTGCCATTTTGAACACACTCTCAATTTGTTCCAAGTGTGTTCAGCGTGGTCGTCCTCTACTAACTTTACCATCCAGACTAGCTCTATGGATCCCTTTTACCAATTTTCTATCATCCATCCTCTCTATGTGCCCAAACCATCTCAACATTCCTTTTTCTATCTTTCTTACAATATCATCTTTCACAGCACACTTTTCACGAATAAAAGTATTTCTCACTCATTCCTCACCTCTACTGTATTCACTTTGCTCTCATGCTTCTTCTGCCACACCCAATATTCGCTTCCATACATAAGCGTAGGAACAAGAACAGCATCATGCACAGCCATTCGGGCCTTTTCAGACACCGATTGACTGGTCATTAGGCTATTCATTGCTCCATTTACCGCAATACCCTTTTTCACTTTACTTTCAATTGGGAATCTTTATATCATTTTAATTATAGAAAAAAAATTTATGTACCTTTATAACATAACATAACATAAACGTTCACGCCGTTTATCCCCGAAGGGGTTGGCAGAGGTACCAATACTTCTGAACTCACATGGCAAGCGCCATCTAGTTTCCAGAGAAGGTACCCACGTTTTGCTTAGACAGTGTACTCACGTGATAGGGGGCAAGCCTATCGCCGTTTTGTATCTTTATATCCAAGTTTAACTTAGAAAAGCAATTAAAGGCTACAACTTCATAATTAATGTAAGAGAATAATGAAAAAGCAATTGTCCTAAGAAAAATTACTGAATTAAAAATCAAAATAATAAGATCTAAATCTGCGATTGCAGAATTACAAAAAAGCTTGGCTAATTCGCAAAATTCTGATAAAACAAATTCTAACTTGAATTGTGCTCGTGAAATAAAAACGTTTTAAATAAAGAACAAAGTAAAGAGAAAGTAAGTACAGCCAAACTTTTAATTAAGAGATTGGGATTTGATCGTAAGAGACGATGTTGTTTAACAAAATATAATATTCTTTTAACAGCGTTCAACAACTTTGATCAAAGCGAATTCCGTTCTTGTCCCACTCGGTTGTAATTAACTTTTTTTAATAAATTCATGTTAATGGAAAAATATTGCGAATTCTATTGATTTATTCATTTCAAGTACATAGAAAATCGGAATTAAACCACTTTAACAGGTAATATTTTACAGTAATGTATTTTGTTGCTGTGTAGTGTCGGATTGCAATAGCACTACCCCATTTCTACCCGTGCGTGAGAAATTGTAAGAGTTACTTAGGGTTATTGGGGCTTTTAAAAAAGTATATGGGCGATGCGGTTAGACATCCATCACCAACAGCCTTTATTTTACAATGTTTTCCTTACTCAACTTCCAAAAGTGGTTGAGGAATTTCTTATTATTATGGTCTCGCTACCCTTTCTAGGGATTAATAGCCGTGAGTATATGTATGTATGTATGTATTTCTGTTGCCGAAACATAAATGAATATACTATTCTTTTTCCGGGTTTAGTGTTTTATTTTTTAATGTATTGCTTTTTTATTAAATACCTGTTAATCTATACTATTTACACTAATAGACATACATACATACATACATATACTCACGGCTATAAATCCCTAGAAGCGGTAGCCAGAGCTAAGGAATTAGAAATTCATCAACCACTTTTGGAAGTTGTGTGGGGATAAGATGGTAAAGTAAAGGTTGTTGGTGATTCCAACCGCATCGCTCAAAAATCCCTTAAAAGCCCCAATACCGTTAGTCGCCTCTTACGTACACCCACCGGAAGAAATGGGGTAGTGCTATTCTAAGCCGACA
Source organism: Bedellia somnulentella (assembly GCA_963576735.1). NCBI lineage: Eukaryota > Metazoa > Arthropoda > Insecta > Lepidoptera > Bedelliidae > Bedellia > Bedellia somnulentella. Next base: position 8,379,379 of record OY755182.1, read on the forward strand.
CTACATAGCACTAATAGACATAATACCAAATAAACAGTTACCTACTTTCATACGTTAAGTGTCTTGTAACAACCACCTTATAAGAGCCAAAACATATAGGCACCTGGTTCACGAGAGGAAATCGGTTAGTTGTATTCCAAAATTCAAACTCACTCGTTCTGCCGTATATCCCCAAAGGGGTTGGCATAGGTAATAATACTTCTGAACAACACGTGACATTGTCACCTGGTGTACAGAGTACCCGCGTTTTTCTTGGACAGTGTACTCACGTGATAGGGGGCAGGCCTATCGCCGTTTTGTACGAATACACTGTCACATGACAGAATACAACATAGCCATGTGGGTTTTCTCACGATGTTTTCCCCCAACCGTTTACAACCATGATAAATTAACCACACATATGACATTAGAAAAGACAAATTGGTGTAGGTCCGACTCCGGATTTCAACCCTAATTGTCTGCACGATAAGCGGAGTTTTATTCACTGAGCTATCACATTTGTATTTCAGGCCTACATTAGAATAGTTATTCACAAATATTTACCGTAGCAAACCAAAGTTTACACAAAATTTATTCTAAGGTATTGTTTTAAGGGGTAAAAATGTATTAACAAGTTAATAAGTAATGCGTAATAAGTACACTTTCCGAAATATAATTTCAATTGGAATAATACATTACGTAAGTTAGTTGAAATGGTCAAAAAACTACTACTATGAGTAGAAGTACTATTATTTTATTATAAAAAAAACTAAACTAACCTTGCGTTTTTTCTAAGATTTTCAAGATTGCACATTATAATTGAAACAACTTTTTGATTTCCGGATATTTTAATCGCGTGTTATTAGCAAATATTAAACGCGGATGTAACTTAAAATTTTGTGAAGGTAGTTAGTATTAATAATTTTATAGTACTGTATAATGACAAATAACACCTCAGTCTTCCCGTGACCATGATAACTGAAAAGTTTTCGAAACGTCGGGCTTTTAAAATATCCGAAAATCTAAAAGTTGTTTCAATTATAACCTTGCGTTTATTTTTGGTTTACATGTGCAGTTTTCTAATAAATATTTCCCGCTTATCAATACGTATAAAATAAAAAATAAACGTCAATTGAAGAAACATTCAAACACCTGATTCAAAAAACATTACGCTATAGCAACAATAAGCAGAAGTTTAAAAACTGGATTAAAGTTCCGAAAGATTGCAAACTGAGAAAGTTGAACGTATCTGCACTACTACCAATTTTGCTGGAAACTTTCGTAATAATCCCAACTCATTGTTCTGCATTCAATTAAATAATGGTTATTGTTTACAGAGAATGCTTCTGCTTCTGCACCGCACGCTTTCGGAATGCTTAAAAACTTTTTTAATACATGTATTTTCCTAGTACTACCTCTTAATATGACTTGTTTAGTATGAACATAGTTTGAAATTAACTTTATTTTTACTTTACAACTAAACAATGCATAAAATGGTGGAAAGTCTCTATGAACTACCAATGGGTAAACGCCTTAAATACCTTTTTTCGAAAGTACGTTCCATATCTGTTAATGCTTTGTTAATACATGTTTTACCGATCAACTTTAGTAGTGAAACTATATTTGCAATTTATCTAAATTGCATTCACACTATTTATTGTTTTCTTTTAGTCTATTGGAATTATTCTGCGAGCTGTAAAAATAATAAAATACTTAACCATTTTCTCATGTTCTTCGAATATATCAGAATTAATTTAAGCGCAATATGATATGAACTTTGCTCCAACAATATATTACGAAAAATGTTGACGAAAAACGAATTTTAACTTGGTGAATACAAGTCTGGACATTTTAGAGAACCTCATTCTACTTAGATGAAAAGTTGGACATTCAATTATAACTTCGTCTCGTATCGTCTTTGTGCAATATTAGACGGCAGATTTAATGATATCTTTATCAAGTATGTTTTTGCTGAAGAGCTGATATTCAATCAAATATAGTTTTTTTAATTAGCATAAATTTACAGAGCCACCAATAGATAGTAATTATCTTGGAAAAGTATTTTTATAGAGACTGATTCAAAATGACCTAGCCGATCAGGCCGACTCATACTCTGGGTCGGAACCTCTGGTGGAGGCTTCGCCGATAATTAAACGATCCGCAGTTTGCCCGCCCAAATACCTATAAGCAAATTACTCACCAGCAGGAGAAGTCTTTTCCACAGTACGAGTGGATATTGGTAGCAAACGATAGGTATTCGTCTCACTTTCAAAAACACTCATACACACACACATACACACACACGTTAGGGCTAAAGGTTCATTACACAGATATTGAGCGTAATACAAATAGTACGAAAAGAATTCAAAAGTTCTTCGAAAAATATTAAATTTTCTCGCCAGCAATTTGAATCGCTGCACACGCACGGGAAGCAGCCATTACAACCACTGCGATAGTCAATAGAAAACTCTCACTGGCCCTTTGCACCGCGCGTTGCTGATTGGTTGAGTGAGCGGATGAAGATATTATTTGGCAACAAATTCGAATATAGAACGTTGACTCTGAAACTCACAATCCGCCGCCAGCATGGTGGACCAACTAATTGCCCTATACATAGAGCTTCAAATGGGAAATAATATAAGCTGTGAATGTGGGTAAATAAAATCTAAGGTTAACCCAGTTTTTTTTACTAAGTACTAAAATATTATTATTACTTAACGATTCACAAATTAAATTATAATTTGTATTACAAATGAATGTTTATGGACTAAATAAATTTTGCGAATATTGGAATTTTTAAAGTTACTCTCATATTCGTCGTCCGGAACTACTTGCACTACATAGACTACCCCTCTAGGAATATAAAGCTCGAAGCAGCTAGAAAAACGAAGTCAAGACAGTAATTGCAGCCTTCTTGAGCACTCCATGAGAAGAAATGTCGAGTGAAGTTGACACGAGGCCAGAGAAGTGCAGAGGTAGTAAGCGTTATTAGGATATAAAAATACATACATACATATACTCACGGCTAATTTCCAAATGAATCCTGAGAAGGGGTAGCCAGAGCTTCAACATAGGAAATTCCTCACTTTTGAGACCTGAGGGAGGAAAAGCTAGTAAAATAAAGGTCGTTGTTGTTGATGGGTCTCCAAACGCATCGTTCAAAAATCCCTTAAGAAGCACCAATACCCTTAGTAGCCTCTTACGATCACACAAGGGAAGAAATGGGTTAGTGCTAGTTTAAGCCGACACTGCACAGCACGATATAAAAATACGACAGGGCTTTAGGGACAACGTCTTAATCACCCTATCTTAATAAGCCTCAAGCCGGTGGAGATTTTAAGGATACATACATACATACATATTCTCACGGCTACATATCCCTAGAAGGGGTAGCCAGAGCTAAGGAATTAGAAATTCCTCAGCCACATTTGGAAAAATGGGTCTCCAGCCGCATCGCCAAAAATCCCTTAAAAGCCCCAATACCGTTAGTCGCCTCTTACGTACACCCATCGGTAGAAATGGGGTAGTGCTATTCTAAGCCAACACTACACTACACTATTTTAAGGATCTGAATGAAAAATGAATTCATAGGTGAGGAGCAGAACTTTAAAAGCCTAAACCTTCTTGTATTCATTAATTTTGTTTACAAAAAGAGATCACATTGCCATTGACATTTGACATTGTACTTTGTCATATGACAGTGAATTTGTACTAGGTAACTATCCCTTATTACAAGGTTCCACTTAGCATATAGATCCATATACTCACGGCTATAAATCCCATAGAGGGGTAACCAGAGCTTTGGAATTAAAATTCCTCAGCCACTTTTGGAAGTAAAGCAGAGAAAGGATTGGAAATAAAGGTTGTTCAGCAATCACTTAATTAGCCCCAATAACCTAAGCCACCTCTTATGACACCCGTGGGAAGAAATGAGTTAGTGCTATTCTAATCCGACACTACATAGCCCCTTAGCGCAATAAAGAGATACCTGAAAATCCAGGTTACAAATTGTCACTTAGATTTAAAATAAAAACGAGTGCCAGTTTTTCGGGAATACATGACAACATTTTTGTCAACATAGTTAATTAATTTGACATCTACTTAAGTAAACCCTGAAGTAGTTTAAAAAGCACTGTTCTATTTGTTTCTGCTGTTTAATGATGAGATTAACTTTTCTATGCTAATTTTTAATTTCACGTTAAAAACACTTCATCCAAAGAAGTTTTGGTATAATATACAAACATTATCGTGTAGTGTAGCTGTGTAGTGTCGGCATAGAATAGCACTACCCCATTTCTTCCGGTGGGTTTACGTAAGAAGCCACTAACGGTATTGGGGCTTTTAAGGGAATTTTGGGCGATGCGGTTGGAGACCCATCACCAACAACCTTTATTTTACCATCTTTTCCCCACTCAGCTTTCCAAAATTGGCTGAGGAATTTCGAATTCCTTAGCGCTGGCTACCCCTTCTTGGGATTTATAGCCGTGAGTATATGTATGTATGAATCGTGTAGTGCCAGCTCCTAATGTCACTACCCCATTCAACCCTCGGGTGTCGTAAGAGTTGACCAAGGGTATGGTGCTTTTTGGGCGATACGGTTAGAGACGCATCACCAACGACACTTTATTTCTACCATCTTGTATCCTTTCAACTTCCAAATTTGGCTGAGGAGTTTCTATCTCTGAAGCTCTGGCTATCCCTATTTAGGATTAATGGCCATGAATATATGTATGTATGTATGTTTTTGTATGTACATACATACATACATATACTCACGGCTATAAATCCCTAAAAGGGGTAGCCAGAGCTGAGAAATTAGAAATTTCTCAGCCACTTTTGGAAGTTGAGTGGGGAAAAGATGGTAGAATAAAGGTTGGTTGGTGATGGGTCTCCAACCGCATCGCCCAAAAATCCCTTAAAAAGCCCCAATACCGTTAGTCGCCTCTTACGTACACCCACCGGAAGAAATGGGGTAGTGCTATTCTAAGCCAACACTTCACAGCTTACAGTTTTTGTATGCATTATAAAGAAATACTAAAATCGCTTTCGCTAACCCTTATCCCAACTTTCCAAGCTCACTCTGAATAGCTCGCTGCAATTAGTGTAAACATACGTAGCACTCTCTCACTTGTCACTTGGCGTTTACCAGAAACTTTGAGGCATAACAAGGTTACCGCGCTGGGCCGGCTGAAAATTTTTGGTGTTTATTTTATCTTTTTAAGTAATAAAGGAATGCATAAAACAAACAAATCGTCGAAATCATGAACATTACAAGTTTAACCTGTTTCAACCACTTTTCACACTTTCATATCAACTATAATGTAACGTAATTATTTATATTAATCTACTTAAAACAAAAATCACATCACTTAAACTTACATCAAATGTTTAAACATGTGTCTGAATTCTAATAAACGTAATTTCACAGCATTTTTGTCATTAAGGTAAATAAAAAATGGTCGAAATAGGTTAAACTTGTAATTGATAAATAAAGGATTTTTTTTATTTTTCTTTTCTTATTTCTTGCCTGTATTTATCCTTTATTTATTGTTAAAAATCCCCACATGAGGTTTTCATGAACAAAAACATTCAAATTAAACTTGTAATGTTCAAGATTTTGTCAACTTATTACTCAAAGTCTCCTCATGCTAGCCTCATTAATCGTATTGTACACGTGCCTTACAATAAACATGCCTACCCCTAACAAACGGTGAATAATGCTATTTCAATGTACAAAGAACAACAATACTAGATCCACTTTACCCAAACATGAGTGCTCTTCATACTTCGGCCGGCAGAGATATGTAGTTCGATTTGCTTAGGTCGGTATAACATTTGTTCGTTAAACATGGTACAGGTGTGCTGAAGACTTAAACAAATAGACAAACACTCAGTCCATTCCTAACGTGAATTTCATGAAAATTCCAGCACAGTGGAAGTGGTATGTTTAGATTGTTTCTTTTGTTAAATGAAATACTAGTATAATGTGTGGGTTTATCTGAGTGCTTCAAAGGTGGGATTATTGGCCAGGAAGCTTTGAAACACTTATTATTAGTAATGTTTTCATCTACCCGTGTGCCATGATAAATAAGTTGACTTTTTGAGTTATTTCTGTGTAGTGTCGGCTTAGAATAACACTATCCCATTTCTTCCGGTGGGTGTACGTAAGAGGCGACTAACGGTATTGGGGCTTTTAAGGGATTTTTGGGAGATGCGGTTGGAGACCCATCACCAAGAACCTTTATTTCACCATCTATTCCCCACGCACCTTCCAAAAGTGGCTGAAAAATTTCTAATTCCTTAGCTCTGGCTACCCCTTTCTTGGGATTTATAGCCGTGAGTATATGTATGTATGTATGTTTTCATCTACCCGTGTGCCATGATAAATAAGTTGACTTTTTAAGTTTATAGCTCTAAAGCTCTGGCTACCCTTTTTGTATGTGTGTAATTTGATTCTGTGTTTTCAAGAAAACGTATAATCGTAGATTCATGCTAAATTTTGTATACCAACTCGCATGAGTGATATTCTTTAGCCAAGTCACCATACTCAGGACAGGCTCGAGCCTTTAATACGGGACGTATTTGATATGTATATATAATATAAACTAAAAAATAAATAATGGGTAACAAATAGCAAAAAAAAACAAAAGTTCCACAGCGACTGAAATATTGTTGAGTTACTAAATAATAAAAAAACCGTTGTCTTATAAATTATGGTTTTAAATATCAGTCCATATTTAACTTCAATATATATGGAGTATTATTCTAACCCGTAATTGCGCCAGAAAAAATATTACGTCTATATCCGTTAAAGTACTTATATGATAATATTATATAAGCTACTTAACATATACTTACAAAATTCCTTCTATTTCAATAAAAACTGTAATAAATTTATCTATTTGTCCCAGAAAAGAAATGATACAAAAGCAATACCTACAAATTTCTAAGGGCCAAGAATTTTTCCCGTAAAACAAGAATGTGACATCATGTCACAGAAACTGAAGTAACTTTCCGGCTAAAAGGCTCTTACGACGCTAAAAGGTCATGACAGCAAGACCTCGGGGATTTCAGGTGCTCCGTAGCAAAAACTCCAGTCTTACATTTTGGTTCAATCTTGTATTTTTTGACATTACGACAGAATGGCTAGGTTCTGAAGTAAAATGAGTAATTTTTTTATTCTGTGCAAAGTTTTGTTTGCATTTATTTGTTACAAAACTACAATCAAATTATTTTACTATTTAATCAGACCACTTGAATCAGCATAGAATGCTTAAACTTAAGAACATACTTAAAGAACAAAGGTAGTCTAAACGTAATAAGATTACAGAGACAAAGTAAATTGTACAACATAACCTCGCATACATACGACACAGGTAGTAAGAGGTAAGACTAATGTTCGGATGGATCTTAGCCAAAACATTCCATTTAATCTGTAAAGTGGCCGAACTAAGGTAGTATTATGCAAAACAATCGCGCACAAAAGTTCGGCTACCGACCTCGAACGATTCATCTGGGGAACCCCAAGAACATAAATGCGATCGGCCCGCCTCGCTCGACAATAAACATTTGAATGCGAATGTACTGATTTTGGAAACAGGCTACCCTGGATCCTGTTACACTGATTCCTAAAAGGATATCTTTTTTTAATGTTTGTAAGCTTTAAATTATTTTAACGTTAAATTTTTAATACGGATTATGGCAAACAGCCGCTGTGGCCTAGCGGTAATACGTTTGGCTCACATCACAATACGGTGGTGTTGGGTTCAGTTCGCGGGGATTTAAATCACAAGTTCTAACTTGGTGCACACTCAAGCTGGTCAACCGGCACGGGCGACCCCCCGATGTGGACACATAATTGTTTGCTCTGATGCATGGCCAACTAAAAATAAATTATGAATCTCCAACCCTCTGCGACTTTTACAAAATTGTACGAAAACGGCAAAAATATACAATTTCATAGGCATAAACACAATTTCATAGGTAAGAAAATCAAATTATTATCTTAATGAATCCGAATTCATGTCATTTATCAATATTTTTAACCGACTTCAAAAAAAGGAGGAGGTTATCAATTCGTCGAAATATATTTACATATATTATTTCAACACATTCTCTATACGTATGTTCAATTCAGTCAAATGAAGGGAGCACTGTAATCCGCCATTCATTCAAACATCCATTTCCCTGTATTTCGAAATTTTGTTACGATCACTCTCTTCCATCTATTACAATAATAACCTTAATCAAGTATTGCTTACAAAACGCATTTATTTGTATTAGACAGATGTTTTGACTTACCTTCTTCATTCGGAAAGTTAAGTACGCGATAGTTTCTTAGCTGATTCATATAAACTATGAGTTGCCATTCTAACAATTCCACATTATGGGTTTACTGGGAAATACCTGCGTCACCGCAGTAACTTACACCTAAGACTCACACGGTTACATTTACAATCTAATAATGCTCACATGATGTCGATTAGGATCTTTAATAAATTACCAGATTATATAAAAGAGAAAAAATAAATAACAGATTTTAATATCGGCAATAGGCCTGCTATCCTATCACGCGAGTTCACTGTCCTTGCAAAACGTGGGTACTTAGAACACCAGGTGACAAAGTCACGTAATGTTCAGAAGTATTAGTACTTCTGCCAACCCCTTCGGGGATATTCGGTCTTAACGTTTATGTTATGTTAAGAATATCTTAATTGAATTTGAGCAATAATGTTAGCAAATTTCTAAGTTATAGTTGTGTTGTTCAGTAAATAATAATGATAGTTATATTTGTTTTATCCACTTATTTGTAAATATTGATGATCCATCCGACCGATTTCGGTCATGGCGACCACTTAAAACAAAACTCCTAATCGGCTCTTCTTCCATGAGCCCGAAGATGGCTTATGTATCCTATCTTAGCGGTAAATACTCGGGCACATTGTGGGCACGTGAGCATTCCGCTGTCATAATTGTATTGAATGGCACAGGGCTGTCGGGCTTTCAGTTCATCGCGCTTAGAGTCGAGGTCTGCTTTACGCTGCTCCTCGAAATCACTAACTCGCCTCTGTATAAGCCTGCGCCATTCGGGACGTTGTGCTGCCAATACTTCCCAATTAGAGGGCTCTATGTTGCATCTCTTTATGTGTCGCTTCTGAACATCTTTGTATCGAAGGAGTTGACCGCCATGCTTTCGCTTGCCCTCCTCGAGTTCAGAATAGAAGATGCGCTTCGCCACTCTATCCTCCGACATACGTGATACGTGTCCGCACCACCGAAGCTGCCGACGCATCAAATACGCCTCAATGCCACCAACATTGGCTCGTCGTAGAACTTCGGTATTTCGTACTCGATCCGACCATTTGATTTTTAAGACCTTACGCAAGCACTTGAGGTGGAATCGATCTAAAGTACAAATGTGGCGACGGTACACGCACCACGCCTCGGAAGCGTACAAAAGGTTTGGCAGCACAACAGCCATGTAGACTGAAACTTTGGTGGCCAGCCTTAAATCATGTGAGCAGAAGACCTTGGAACACAACTTGCCGAATGCTGCAGCTGCAGCACCGACTCTACTGTTTATCTCCGCATCAAGGTCACACTTAGATGTTATAGTGCTCCCCAAGTAACGGAATTTATCTACCTGCTTTAGAACGTCCTCACCAACGTTTATGGATAGTGTCTCGTGACCATGTGAGTCCAAAGACTTTTTGACACTGATCTTCAGGCCAAAGTCCAGGCAAACTTGGTGAAAAACTGACATCAGCTGTTGCAGGCCACCTGGGGATTCCGCCACAAAACACAAATCATCAGCATACATAATCTCTGTGATTATTGCATGCGAAACTTTTGTGCGAGCTTTAAGTCTGGCCAAATTGAAAAGACTGCCATCGGTGCGAAAACGGATTCGGATTCCCTCGGAAACTACTTGCAGGACCTCCCTGACTACTACTGCAAAGTATAAGGCAAACAGTGTGGGTGCTAATACGCAACCTTGTTTCACCCCACAGGTTACGGGGAAGAAACTCGACTGTTCACCGTCTACAGCGACGCAGCACTGCATGTTGTCATGCAGGAGCCTAAGAAGTCCTACAAACTTCTCCGTGCAGCCCACTTTTCCTAGCACCATCCACAGGGCTTCACGAGGAACACTATCAAAAGCCTTTTCTAGGTCAACAAAACAGAGATACAGCTGGCGACCTTGTTCTCTGCTTTTTTCTTGCAGTTGACGTACAGAAAATATGGCTTCGCAAGTGCCTCGGTCAGGTCGGAAGCCAAACTGTGTTTCAGGCAGGATCTTTTCTGACAACTTCGTAAGGCGGTTTAATAATACTCTAGCAAAAACCTTTCCAGGGGAAGATAGGAGTGAAATGCCGCGGTACGAGTCACAACTGGAACGGTCACCTTTATTCTTGTAGAGAGCCTGAATACGAGACACTTTAAAGACATTAGGTACTCGCTCCTCCTCCCACATGCGAACGAAAAGTTCCCAGATCATAGTGTGCAACTCCTCGCCGCCATACTTCAACAATTCCCCCGGTATAAGGTCTATGCCAACCGCCCGCTTATTTTGCTGCTGTCTGATGGCAGTGACAACTTCGTCGCGCAGTAACGGCTCATCCAACTCGATGACAACAGGGAGTTGAGGCATGAGGCTGATATACTGTATATTTGCTGACCGATCTACGTTGAGCAAGGCATCAAAATGTTCTGCCCAACGGTTTAGTACCTCCTCCCTGCTTGTTAAGAGGCTCTCACCGTCAACTGATCTTAGAGGCACCTTAGCACGGAAGCACTTACCAATCAATTTCCGTACCTCACTATAGAACTCCCCAAGCTGTTTTGTATCTGCAAGCCACTGCATGTGATGAGCTTTTTCCTGCCACCACTTGTCTTTTAGATGACGAGACAGTCTTCGAAATTCCAGGTCACTATCTTTGACTGCTGCAACGCTTCCACCTCGTCGACTGTACTGTCGCAGAAGTCCTCGATGTCTCTCGAGTGCTCCCCTAAGGACATCATCGTTCTCATCAAACCAGTCTTCATTACGACGGTCTTTCTAACCTAGAGTAACTGAAGCGGTTTCTAATACATGAGAGGATAACATTCCCCAGGTAGCATCAACATCATCCATCTGATTACCAGGCAGTTTTTCAGACAAGGTTTCCGCGTACTTTTTTCTTACCTCGGGATCTCGCAACCTATCCACGTTCAATGACACAGGTTTTTTCGATATGGTTCTCCGTGGTTTTCGAAAGCGCAGTTGTAATTTAGTGACAACAAGACGGTGGTCAGTCTAGCAGTGCGCCCCACGCATGACGCGAGTGACATGTACTTGACTGACATCTCTTTGCCGCACGATAGCATAGTCGATCAAATGCCAGTGTTTGGATCTTGGGTGCATCCACGTTGTCTTGTGTTTGGCGGCAAGTCTGAACATGGTGTTCGATATTGCTAATCCGTATTGAGCACAAAGACTGAGTAGCAAATGTCCATTACTGTTCATCCTGCCCACTCCGTGTCTACCCAGAACTTCCGGCCAAGCCTCGTAGTCCCGACCAACTCTGGCATTGAAATCGCCAAGCAATAATATCTGCTCTTTGGCATTTATTCTATCCAGGCATTGAGATAACTCCTCGTAAAATTTTTCCTTAATGTCATCAGTTTTATCTAGCGTTGGAGCGTAGACACTGATGACATTAAGGAAGTTGTCCTTATCCAAATGAAGGCGCAATGTGGTAACGCGGTCCGAGATATGTACGGGGTACTCCTCTAGTCGCTTTACTAAGTGATTTTTGATAGCAAAGCCTACACCCGAACGCCTAGGTTCGGAGGCAGCAGTACCCTTCCAAAAGAACATGTAACCGCCACCATCTTCAACTAGCTCCCCTTCATCAGCAAGATGCGTTTCACTGAGAGCAGCGACATCCACATTATAGCGTTGAAGTTCCCGAGCTACTATGGCTGTTTTGCGTTCAGGGCAGGCGTTACTATCTCGATCTAGAAGCGTTCTCACGTTCCACGCACCAAATGTCATGATAGGTGTTTTCATGATTTCATGAATAGTATTCATGATTCTTCGACCACGTATTGAGTGATGCGGTGGCAGCCGCGGTTACTAAAACCTGCTTAGTAGGGACAAACATTTTTTTAGGGTACCTTTTCTAACCCCCTCCTCGGCTGAGCAAGGAGAGCAGTGTCTCCCTAAATAGGGCTGCTCTGTCATCCCGGGTGCTGCCGAATTCATACTGTTGCCCCCAATTTGCAGTATAAAAGCGACCACGGCGTGTACTCACACCCCCAGGACCGCCCATGTGCAGGTATCAGACAAACCCTGGCTTGCATCAGGCCAGACCTCTCTACTTCAACCCATCGCCATGGGACTTGGAGCTTTATCGGAGTCATATAAACGGAAGCAGTCAAATGCGCAGGATATATTAAGGTGCGCAAGCGTTCGCGCAAACACAGGCGCACACACTCGTCCTCCCCTTTCTCTGACCAGTGGAACGGAGAACCGTTACGACTGGAGAAGGAGTCGGATGATGTATCTGGCCGGCGGTAACTTACGCTCTCTACCGTCGCCCTAGGCCATCCACTTTGCCTTGCTGAATCGCCAACTCCGCCACACCCGTTTGCATATCTGCATTGGGCTGCCATCGTTGCCGAAACAGTCTTTGTACGCTATGCGGGAGAGAGCCGCATTCAACTTGTCAATTCAAGTCCCCTCATCCAGGTTTAGCCCGTAAACCAATCAGGCTTACCGGGGTGTGGCCGTTGCGCTACTTCGAGCCACTACTGGTGAGAGTTTACAGGAAAGAAACAAGGATTAATTATAGAAAGGACGAAATAGGGGGATTGGGAGAGGAATAGGTGAAAGGATACTGTTACCACGGGGGGAGGGGGGAAATGATAGCAGTAGCTGAGGAGCCGGGGTCGCGTACCCGTACATTCACAAAATCAACGACAGGACAGGCCGTTGTTGAATGCCCTCTGACTCAAATCAACTCAAATTGTAAATATTAATATAATGATAGACTAATATAATTTAAACCTAATTTAATAATATTTCTACCCAGAGTAATTATACTCTTATCTTGTTGTTTTAATTTGATATTTATATTTTTAATGTTTTTTATTTGGGGAGATTTGAATTTTGTGCCATACAATGTTTAATATAATTTTTAGTTTTTAGTATCTACAGCTCTCTTGTAAACTTACAATAACAATTTGACGCTTATGGTATGCAATAAAAGTTTTAATTTGAAAAGGTTTGAGCTTGGAAATAAATACTTAATGTGATCATAACTTTTCCCTTTAAAATAGTGGTATAAATTAATTGCAAATTCGTATTAACTAGCCTTAAACACTCTCAATCACAACATTCCTTCAAAGGAGAATTATAGAAACAGATGAGGTGGTGCCGGTTTAGAATGTCACTACCCCTTTCTACCCACGGATGACGTAAGGGGCAACTAAGGGTATGGGGCTTTTTTCAAGTGGTTTTTGGGCGATACGGTTGGAAACCCATCACAATTTACACTTAATTTCTACCATCTTGTCCCGTATCAATTCCTCAATGTGACTGAGGAGTTTCGCTCTAAAGCTTTGGCTACCTCTTCTGAGATTTATGGTCATGAGTATATGTATGTAGGAGGACTACCTCCTACATACAAGAAGTGGCTGGACAGCTGGGAAGTATCAACTTATAATATCACACAAACACATTTCTTCATGCTGGAGTCGGCAGTCGCGGCTTAATAGGTTTTTTAATTGATCGGCAAAAAAACGTTATTTTACAAAGTTTTTGCCACTCATCTTCCAGAAGCGATCGAAGCTTTCCTAAATCTCAAGCTCTTGTTATACTCCCTTAGATATACATACATATACTCACGGATATAAATCCCTAGAAAGGGGTAGCCAAAGCTAAGGAATTAGAAATTCCTCAGCCACTTTTGGAAGTTGCATGGGGAATAGATGGTGAAATAAAGGCTCTTGGTGATGGGTCTACAACCGCATGGCCCAAAAATCCCTTTAAAGCCCCCAACACCGTTGGTCGCCTCTTACGTACACCCACCGGAACAAATAGAGTATTGCTATTCTAAGCCGACACTACACAACACCCCTTAGAATTTATACATTTTGAAAAATTTATATACAATTTAGTAATAGCAAAAAAAACGTAATCAAAATCAATAAAATCAATGAAGCCAAAATCTTCAAAGCTTCTGTAGTGAAAGATTGAAAAGCTTATATTTTCAGTTGTAGAAACAACGTTTTTCGAATTTAACAAATCGTCATTCTTCAAGGAGACACAGGTTTGTGTGTGATGTTATTATTGCTATTTGGGTAGTAGCCAAACCTAAAAAATCTAGCTCTTAAAGTTTACCTGAGATTTCGTGAAGCTACATTATTACCCTGCTATATTAAAAAAATAGCAAAGAAGGATGTCACCATGTCGGCATACAATTTCAAGCTTGCCGTTTTAAAACTAATAATACAGTAAAATTGATTTATAAATTAAAAGAAATGGAATTCAGATTCTTATAAAAATATTAGATTTAAAGAAGAGAATGTTCCGTACTGGAACAAATTAGTTTATAATTTTCTTTATTAGGTGTGCACAAGACAACAAAACATATTTTACATGCTTTTTAATTCACGTTAGAAATAGATTTATTTCATGTGGCTTATTTTCTCTAACACTACCTCGTTGATGCGGGAAACTGGCAACATTGACGTCTGACGTCTTACAACTACATCCGTTTCCGCAAGTTAGTCTCTCTTTCTCAACACGCCGATGTGAGCACACACGTTCATATAAAAGTTACCAAATAAATTCCGAATCAAGTCTATTTCCCGAACAAAGTGAAAAAGGACAGAACCACATTTATCTATGGACCTATGGTGAAAAGTGTAAGCCTGTGCTGTGATTCATCAATAAACTCTCGAGAGTTCGAACGCCACCCCTGCCAGCCACGTGCCTGGTAAGTGTTTAAAGTTTAAATAAGTCACACGCGGCTACATAAATTATTTTGATCCTATCGAACCGGATCCGATTTCATCTTTTGTTTTGTTGTCTTGTGTTGTGCAGTACTACGTACTCAGTAATTTCAAATTCATTTCAATCGTTTGAGTCGCCATCTTTGTTACGCAAAATGGCCGAGAACGATCATGTTTGTGAACAAGACATATTCGAAAGGGACTTGATTCTCGAAGAACTTAGGCGTACATTACAATTTGCAACTACCGATGAGCAGCAATTTCGTTCGCGAACTATAGACATTTCAGCTCATCAGAGAAAGTTTACGAAAGTCCAGTGTAAAATAGAAAAAATATTGTTTAAACATAAGTGCTTTGATAAAGATGAACAAATAACTATTCGGAATGAATTTAACGATTTGTATTATGGCATCTTAGCTCATCTTAACGACCTTAAGCAAAAGGAGGAACGTGTCCGTCGCTCAAGTCGTATTTTTCTTTCATCGTCTGAGGCTCCTCAGCAGTGTCATCACAGTAAAACTTTGCCTACTTTACCATTGCCCTCGTTTAGTGGCGATCCTACGGATTGGCCATCATACATTGATTTATTTAAGTCGTTAGTGCATAGCAACAGTGCCTACACGGATGCCGAGAAGCTTAGGTACTTAATACTTACTGTAAAGAACGAACCTTTTAATCTTATAAAATCCTTGCCGATTTCCGAAGATAATTACGCCATCGCTTTAGAAATATTAATTTCTCGTTATGAAAATAAGCGAGTCATCGCGTCAAAACATCTCGATCGAATTCTCGACATCGAAAATTGCAGTGATAAATCGGTTCATAGCCTGCGTCGGCTACTTAACGTCTACCAAGAAAATATTAAGGCACTTGAAGCTATGCAGTTTCCCGTGGGCCAATGGAATTTCATACTTTTAAACATTTTACTACGTAAAATTCCAGTTGGTACTAGGAAGTATTTTGAAAGATCGCTAGTGAAACCATCTTCTATTCCCGATGTAAACACATTGATCACATTTCTTGAAAAAGAAATTTCCGTTGACGAAATCATAAACTTATCCGTTGGTGGGCAGTCCATTTCACAACAAAATACAAAAGTGGGTAGTTCGCTATCAAGCCGCACTATCACGCAGCAGCGATCATTCAATGCATTAGCTGCAAACAATGTCGGCCTTCCTACTCGTCAAACAGACGAAAATCAACGTAGTTACAACGTAATTAAGAAGCAAACTTGTATATGCTGTGAAGCTCAACATTCGTTGACAAAATGTTCGAAGTTTTTAAATCTTACACCTCACGCGAGGTACAATTTAATTCAAAATAAAAGTATTTGTTATAATTGTTTAAATGTAGGTCACAATGTTATCAATTGCAAATCGAGTTATGTGTGTCGCTCGTGTCACAAAAGGCATCACAGTTTAATTCATTTGTCTAATCAAGCCTCGCCGGTAGTCAGTGACTCCGCTGTTATCACCCTCCCCCCTGCCAAGGTAGACCCAGTGCCGCCAACTCAGTCCGAGTCGAATTCTATTCATAATAATTGCGCTTCGAATTCCAATGCTCCTTCTATGCGAACTAGCACGGTGCTACTCTCGACCGCGCTCATCGATGTATGTGTTGGCTCTTCTATACTATCGACCGTTAGGTGTGTTGTGGACTCGGGAAGCCAGGCTTCCTTTATAACTGAGTCGTGCGCGCAAAGGTTAGGTTTAAATCGTAAGAAAATAAACATTCCAGTATATGGTATTGGTGATAGCGAACCAGTTAAACCAAAGGGTGTAATTTCGTGTTTAGTCAAACCCAAGGGTAAACAAAAACCTATAATTCAAGTAGAAGCCTTAATTCTACCAAAGTTGATGTCTCACATGCCGAGTGTACCACTTCCCCAGAAAGGGTGGACACATTTAACCAATTTGACCTTAGCTGACCCCGATTTTCGTACTCCACAACCCGTGGAAATGTTGTTAGGAGCGGATATACTATCCCATGTGTTATTAGGTAATATCGTTTCCGGTTTGCCTGGTTCTCCGATCGCTGTAAACAGTGTATTCGGTTATTTATTATTGGGTAAATTAAACTTAGATCCCGTGGTTTCGACTCCACCCCATGTGTGTTTTAGCTCATTCGACAATGACAATTTGCAAAGGTTCTGGGAGCTGGAGTCCCTTCCTGAGAAACGGAGTTACACTCCTGATGAAGAGTTATGTGAATCCCTTTTTCAAAGGACGCATACTCGCGATGGTATTACCGGCCGCTACGTCGTTTCTCTTCCGTTTAAACCCGATGCTCCGCCCCTCGGCGAGTCGCGGCAGACAGCCCTCGCGAGGCTTCATAAGCTCGAGTATAGGCTCGAACGTAATCCAACCCTCAAACGTGACTACCACGCGTGTATCCAAGAATATTTAGATTTAAACCACATGGAGCCCGTGACTAGTGATGCCGCCCTGGGCGCACACTATTATATTCCGCACCACTGCGTGGTTAAAGAGTCCAGTGAGACCACACGTACCCGCGTAGTATTTGATGCAGGGTGTAAATCATCCAACGGAGTATCCCTGAATCAAGTGCTACTCACTGGACCCAAGCTTCATCCCGACATTGTGGATATCCTTCTTAAGTTTCGTATTCATCTCATAGGGTTCACATCAGATTGTAAACAAATGTATAGAAATATAGGTATGTGTAAAGATCATCTGGATTACCAACGTATCCTCTGGCGGAGTTCACCTGCGGAACCTGTACAGGATTTTCGTCTTCGTACAGTCACCTTCGGAGTTAGCTCGTCCCCGTTCCTCGCTCTGCGTACTATTCAACAGTTAGCTCATGATGAAAGTCACCGGTTCCCGTTGGCTGCACCTGTACTCTTGGAATCTATATTTGTAGATGACGTGGTCGCGGGGGCCAATTCCGAGTCCGATGCCCTAGCGTTACAGCGTGAGCTTATTGGTATTTGCTCCTCGGCTGGGTTTGAATTAAGAAAGTGGCACAGCAACTCGCCGGCGATACTTGCCGCGGTTGAGTCGTCATCTCCTCATGGTGGGCGGCAGGAAACCGTCTCCGTTGCGCACCTCGAGAGGGATACACACACTAAAGTCCTAGGTTTACATTGGGATCCGCAAACTGATTGTTTTAAGTTTAATGTTCAGGTCAATTCTGAAAAATGCACTAAACGGGCAATCCTTTCTGAAATAGCTAGGATTTACGATCCGCTAGGATTTTTGTCCCCTCTGACCTTATACGCAAAACATTTAATTCAATTGCTATGGGTAGCTAATATTGGTTGGGACGAAACCCCACCTATTGATATTATTAATTCATGGAGACTTTTTATTCAAGAGCTACCTATAATAAAGGGTATTTCTTTTCCGCGTCACATTTTAGGTAATACTTGTACCATACAGGTGCATGGATTTGCTGACGCGAGTGAAACCGCGTATGCCGGTTGTGTTTATCTTCGCTTAACAAGTAGTGACGGAGAAATTCGTACTTACCTCGTTATAGCTAAAACTCGTGTGGCCCCTTTACGGGTTCGTCTAACAATACCCCGCCTCGAATTAATGGCTGCCTTATTATTATCAAAATTAATAGACAAAGTTCTTTCAATCTACGGCAATCGGGTCGATATGGATAACGTGTATGCATGGTCTGATGCGTCGATCGTGCTAGCTTGGTTACACCAACCACCTCATACTTGGAAGACCTTCGTCTCCAACCGCACCAGTGATATCTTGTCTGTTGTGCCCGCATCTCGTTGGCGCCATGTCCGTTCTGCTGACAACCCCGCGGACGTGGCCTCGCGCGGTGCACTGCCCCACGCGCTACGCGCACACCCCCTGTGGTATCACGGCCCAGCTTGGTTACAACGACCTTCTCATGCATGGCCGTCTTTCAATGAACAATTTGATACCAATAAAGAGAAGCGTATTGTTTCATCAAACGCGTCTACGACGATTAATACAGATATTGAGATTATACAGCGTTATTCTTCGCTAGGTAAATTAGTACGAATCACCGCTTGGATAATTCGTTTCTACAAAAAATGCAAACATTTAACTAACCACCACTCAGATTATATGACGGTTCCAGAATATAATGAATCCTTGAAAAAACTCGTTCTTTTAGTGCAACAATCGGTTTTTGCCGAAGATATAAATAAGATTTCAAAAGGGAATTTGCCTTCTCAATCATTAAGGCGTATTACACCATTTCTTCTATTAGTGAAGGCACTGTTGTTATTGTACGCGACGACTACCTGCCGCCGCTGCAGTGGAAGCTGGCTCGCGTGCACGCGCTCCATCCCGGGACTGACAACGTCACCCGTGTGGTTACGCTCAAAATGAATAACAAATTTTTTAAGCGGCCAGTGGTTAAACTGTGTCCGCTACCTATTGAATAGAGTACTTTATACATATTTAAATCATAGTCATAGGTTAGGTTATATTTTCTTTTATTTTGTTAAAAGTTATATACTTTTAAGGTGAGCGGGTTTATGTTCCGTACTGGAACAAATTAGTTTATAATTTTCTTTATTAGGTGTGCACAAGACAACAAAACATATTTTACATGCTTTTTAATTCACGTTAGAAATAGATTTATTTCATGTGGCTTATTTTCTCTAACACTACCTCGTTGATGCGGGAAACTGGCAACATTGACGTCTGACGTCTTACAACTACATCCGTTTCCGCAAGTTAGTCTCTCTTTCTCAACACGCCGATGTGAGCACACACGTTCATATAAAAGTTACCAAATAAATTCCGAATCAAGTCTATTTCCCGAACAAAGTGAAAAAGGACTGAACCACATTTATCTATGGACCTATGGTGAAAAGTGTAAGCCTGTGCTGTGATTCATCAATAAACTCTCGAGAGTTCGAACGCCACCCCTGCCAGCCACGTGCCTGGTAAGTGTTTAAAGTTTAAATAAGTCACACGCGGCTACAGAGAATCTCATGATTGAGGGTCTATTGGCTAAAATAATGAGGTTCTATCAGTAATCTGCCTTATAAGCGAACTTATGCGCAAAACCATGAGTATTATAAACATTTTATGATGTCATTCCTAAATTGTATGTATCCTGTTAATATTATAAATGTGAAAGTTTAGATGTTTGGATGTTTGTGTGTTTGAGGTGAAAAGGCTTCTCAATTACAAAATTTTTATGAATGAAACTTAGCAGAATGCTTGATAATGACCCAAATTATCAAATAGAATACTTTAGTCCTGGAAAAATTTGACCAATAAAATATTCACGCCTGATTAAGAGTACCGCAAAAAACGCCTTAAATTTGACATAGGCAAATTTACAGTACGAAGTCTGTCGGGTCAGCTAGTAACAATAAAATTATTCAACGTATATAAAGTTCTGTTCCAATATAGATGAAGGTATCTTCATGTATAGGTATATAATATGACACCTTAACTTACGACTGCAGACTTTCGTTCAAACAAGCATTGAGAGTAAAAATAAGTTTAAGTGTGAAAATTATATGCCCTTTGCACAAAGTTGAAAAAGGTAACCAGCCGGTATCTGCGGTGGTTTGGTTGGGATTTGTTCTATGGAGACGTGATAAAGCTCAATTTTTGTGAGCAAGGTATACGCATCAACTAAAACAATAATTTAGATAAGGTAGGTAAGCCGCAAAATTACACTTTAATCAGTATTTTATAGCGAATAGAATATTTTTTTACCCCTGCTGACATCTTATCCATCGAATCCTAATATAAATTCTTTAGATTATTGCGATTCATTATTTTAGAGGAGAAGGCCTGTATAAAGTTTAGGTAAATAACCAGTGGTTTAGAGCAGATTTAGTAAAAGCAGGCAGTATCAAAATGACCTAGCCGATCAGGCCGATGATGATACTCTGAGTGGGAACCTTCCACCTAAGGCTCCTCCGATAATTGAACTATCCGCAGTTCACCCGCCCAAATACCAATTCGCAAATTACTCAGCAGCACGATAGGTATTCTTCACACCACGCAGCGGTTGACCCAGCTGGGGACGATATATTCAGCAAAACACTTCTTGCACAGATATCAGTGTAACACAAATAGTTGAAAATCAATTGAAATTTTCTAGATGAAATATAAAATATTCTCGCCTCGAAAGCAGCCATTACACTCATCGCAGTAGCCAATAGAAAACTCTCACTGACGTTTCCTTTACATCGGGTGTTGCTAATTGGTTAAGCGAGCGAATGAATATTTGATGTAAATTATTTGCTGTATATTATTTGATAGCAAATTTGAATATAGAACGTTGACGATGCAGCAGTTGTCTCACTACCATCGGATGTGATTCGAGCAGCCATAGATGAAAGGCTAGAGCTATTTTTATACTTAAATGGAGAAAATACTTGGTTTTAAAACTTCTCTTCAATTTTATTCTTAAAAAACGGCCTGAATAGTTATATTCACTCTGTATGGAAACCTTGAGCCGATTCTGAAATGTATTTATCCATTGTCCGCCACACAGGTTTGTGCAAACAAGAGAGAAATCAAAATACATAATGGAAAATTTTAACTCACTAGGCGTCTTAATATCACATACAACGATTCATTTTGCCTATTGATAAACGAATAGATAGTGAAGCTTGAGTAATAAAGTATTGTTTGTACCTTTTTACAGTTTTACCTCTTCAGTACGGAACTCTAAGAAGTGTCATATTTCTTTGTATTGGGATAAATTAATGTTGAAACAGCTTGTAGTTATTGACGATGAATACACGCATCAGATTTATAGGCTGAATGAAAGTTTCGGATTTAATAAACGAATGATATCAGCCTATTGAATACGCTTGATGCCTCGTCAAATTGAATCGCGAAACTTGAATAGTGTCATTTACTTTAGAATCAAAAAACCTTTATACAAATGTTATATATACAACAGTCATAAGAAAACGTGAACCCACTAAAAACATTTTAAATGTAAAAAATGTTAGCCAAGCAAATACAATACAAAAATTTATAATACATTCTGTGTACTAAGTATCGGGAATTTGTCAATAAAACAAAAAATACAAATTATTCATCTAAATTTATTTTATTGCCTTCAAAATAGGCCCCATCGCTTGCAATACAACATCTCCACCGCTTCACCCAGTCTTCCATACATTTTACATAGGCTATTTGCGGTATGGCCTTTAGCTCATTCAGCGAATTTTCTTTTATGGCTTCTATCGACTCAAAACGTTTTCCTCGAAGTGGTAATTTTAACTTGGGAAATAAAAAAAAGTCAGACGGAGCCATATCAGGTGAATACGGTGCTTGGTCGAGAACTTTTGTTGAATTTTTCGCTAAAAACTCTTTCACTATAATGGTTGTGTGTGATGGTGCATTATCATGGTGCAGCATCCATGAGTTGTGTTGCCACAAATCTGGACGTTATCGGCAGATACTCTCACGCAAACGCTTCATGACGCCTAAATAATATTCTTTCTTCACTGTTTCTCCCTCTGGAAGGAATTCGGAGTGAACCACACCACGGTAGTAAAAAAAAACTGTCAGCATCACCTTGATTTTGGAGCGACTTTGGCGTGGTTTTTTGGGTTTCGGCTCGTTTTCAAGACGCCATTCTGAAGACTGTTGGCTTGTTTGCATGTCGTACTCATAAACCCATGTCTCGTCGCCAGTTATTATACGTTTCATAAAGGTCGGATCCGTAGAAGCTCGGGGAACCATGTCTTCAGCGACATGCTTTCGCTGCGCTTTTTGAACAAAATTGAGCTCTTTTGGAACTAGTCGAGCGGCGACGCGTTTCATGCCTAAAATGTCAATGAGAATGTTGTGGACGGACTTAAAAGATATGTTCACCTCACAAGCCAACTCTCTCAGACTCATACGTTGATTTTCGAGCACTAGTTTCTTGATTCTGTCGATGTTTTCTTTGGTCGTAGCGGTTGAAGGTCTACCAGAACGAGGCAAGTCTACTACTACTTCTCGGCCTTCTTTAAAAGCCTTATACCATTCATAAGCCCTTGTTTTCGATATACACGATTCGCCGTAGGTATTTCGCAACATTTTTAGTGATTCACCACATGAAATATCATTCGAAGCACAAAATTTAAGGCACACACTTTGTTCAACAATATTTTCCATTGTAAAAATCGCCGAGGACTCAAAACTATGACCAACAAAAAATGTAGTTTAAAACAAATTAAATGACAGATCCCGCTCAAATTTTGCGCGCTAAATCAGTACAGTGCTACCAACATGCAGTAAAAAAATTTGAACGACCTCTTTTACGCGGGTCTTTTTATTGACATATTCCCGATACTTTTTACACAGAGTAGTATGCTAACTAAAAGACTTCGCAGACAAAAGGATTGATATCTGAATGGTTGCCAAGCACTGCAGATAATCCTGAAATACAAAGTAGATAACAAGTTAAATTAAAGTTTTGATTTAATTTGGCTAGTTTTCACCACAAAATCAAATTAAAATGTACCTAGCAGATAAGTTGATTATCATGATAACTCGTATGTGGAAACGAGCCAAGTTAAATCAAAACTTTAACTTAACTTGTTATCTACATTGTATTTCAGGATTATCTGCAGTGCTGGGCAACCATTCAGATATCAATCCTTTTGTCTGCGAAGTCTTTTAGTTAACATATTATAAATTTTTGTATTGTAATAATTATTTGTCAAGGACTTCAGAGTTTAGATCACGTCATACTCCTGATTACGCTCCACACAGACTACAGCAAGACCTTCCAATTGGGACGTCTTTGAGTCTTCACTTCGCGTGAGCTTAAAAAGCATTTGCCTCTTGTTTTATATTATATCAATGGTCTTAGTATAATCAAGCACAAAGTGTAACCAATACTTAACCTGCTTGTCGTCACTCTTGAGTTGACTGTAACATTTGGCACTCCAGAAGAACACATAAAAACAATCGAAATATCAAAACCATCAAAATATATTGCACCACATCACTAAAAGGAAGTGACCTATTTTGTGCCTACTATTTTCTCATCGAAATAGAATCGATGTTTTTTCTTGTAATTTTCAGGTATTTGTGACAAGTGACTCACACTGACTTACACTATAAAATGGACACATTAAATCGCCATAAACGATGAGAAAGAAGATAACCTCAAATATAAAGTAAATAATACAACACAACGATCATTCTTCAGTTTTTACTGGAGAAACTCTTGCTATTTTAGAAGCCGTCAAATTCATCGAATCCCATTCCATTAATAAAGCGGTTATTTTTACAGACTCAAAAAGCTGTCTACAAGCTTTACAATCAAATCAGTTTCAGGCCAAAACCAAATTTCCATTAATCCTTGATTTGAAAACTGCTTTATATCGATGTTTCCTTAATAACATTAAAATAGTGTTAGCTTGGATTCCTAGCCATTGTGGCATTTCAGGGAACACTCATGCCGATTCTGCAGCCAAGATTGCTTGTGATTCAGGAATTGATACCAATAAACTTTATTCTCATGAACTAGTAGCCCAATCATCAGTATTCCTTAAAAATTCTTGGTCTGAAAATTGGAAACATTCTATTCAGTTTAAAGGAAAATTTTACGCGGGTATTCAGCCGGAAATTCCCTCTAAGCCTTGGTTTTTTAAATATAAACAATGCTCAAAGACATCTACCTCTACCATATGTAGAATGAGACTAGGGCATTGTTGTTCTCCAGTTTTTCTCGCTAAAATTAAAATTAAAGATAATTCGTTATGTGAATGTGGACTTGCGGAAGGAACTTTGGATCATTTATTTTTTAACTGTTCAAAATTAACGACATCATTTTATGATATTCTCCCTTCTTCTATTCCTAAACCTACTAACATGATAAATGTGTTATCACTTGTTCATACTGACTTTGTGAAAACTTTAAGTTATTTCATATCTTCTAATGGAATTAAATTATAATATCATAGATCAAATTCGTAAAAAAATATTGTCTATTTTTATTTCTATATGTCATCTTAAAATATACATATATTTGTATCTATTAATCTCTTTCTGACTCTAAGATATTTAAAAACAATAATAATTAAATTTCGTTTTTATCGGACTTGTTTCAAAAATTAAGCTGTTTCTATTTCACTCTGACGCTGGCAGAATGTATAAACTGTATACGAGGGCCAATTAACAAGATAATAATAATAATAACAACACAACGATACAAAACTTATGGATTTTATATTCTTCATATTATATGCTAGGTATAGAAGAATAATATCTTAATAATCTCTTTTCGGAAAAAGTATTGGCTTATAACGTTTGGAGTAGTTCTCGCAGCACGACAAATTAACCGAAGTGTTTATCCTTCTATTTTATTATCATGTATGCCATGTATGATTCACATTCTGGTTTGCAAGAAAGGTATTCTAATATGAATTTCCCAAGTGATAATGATTTCTCTCAATCTTCATCCAGCTATCTTAACAATTCACATGAAATGATGGCCCCGAGAGAGTTTTGGTGTGAGACATGTGATAGAGAGTTTAGATCACATCGTCAGCTCGTTGAGCATCAGAAACAACACCAGGTAAGCCATGACAATGACATTATATCTCAATATCTTTTAAATGCAGTATGTGTAGCTTTGGCTTAGAATAGCACTACCTTGTTTTTTCAAATGGGTATTGAGGCGACTAAAGATATTGGTTTTTTTTAGATACCCATTACCAACAACTGTTATTTTACAATCATCTCTCCACTCATTGCCAAAAGCAGTAATTTTGCTTGGCTAACATTTTTTACATTTAAAATGTTTTTGGTGGGATATCATTACTTTTTGTTAAGAAATAAGTTGGTATTTTTTTCTTCTGCGTTATATTATATTTTAAGAAAAAAAGCAGAATTCACAACACCGTTACCAGCTGTAACTCATACGACGACGAAGCATAAAACTCAACCTTATAGGCGGGATTTCGCTAGACAACCGAACAGCATGGGGTCGCTCGCGCGTATGAGCGCGGCTGGCGCTCGCTTTGGTACGTTCGCAGATCCCGTCATGCCCCGCCCCTGCCCCTCACCCCGCGCGTCTTGCCCTGTGATCTCCTGTGGCCCCACGCTTGTAGCGACGTGGTAGCGACTAAGTTTAAGTTAGTTTATGTTATTTCATGTATGTAATTATCATTATTACAATCATAAATAGTATTATGTTATTAAATATGATTATGAGCGCTGACATTACACAAAATCAAATCATTTTATTTAATTTCCGTAGGTTTAATGATTAGTAGGTATCTATGTATTATGAAAACGCTATCCTATGTTGTGTCATACTGTATGACTCATACAGTGGTCGCCGTTCTGCTGACATGAGATAGGTACTAGGTATTATGATACCTATTAATTAGTACGACAGGAATCGAATCTGAGTTTTTATATATTGAAGAAATGTATTGCTATTGTTCGCAACCAACCGGGCTGTGCTAGTACAGTTAGTACCTATACTCATAGTTTGAGTATTGTAATTGCAAATAACTTTAGCGTCGAAGTTTAATGAATGATCAAGTAAGTATGCATAGCATACCTAAACCTATTCAGAACGGAGTTTTATATTAGCGTCAACAACATTTCATCATGGGATTTATTATGATTTCTATACAAAATGTTCTTGTGAGGGAAATATTGAAAAATCTTAAAAATTCTCCGTTTTCAGATTTTTTCCTTTGTTAATATTTGATCACCGACCTGGATGCCGAATTTCAACTTCCTGGGATATCTGGAAGTGGGTTAGCTTTTTGATCTATATGTCAGTGAGTCACTAAAAAAATCGCGATTTTTGGACGTTTATATCTTAATAACCCTTTGTTATGCATTTATGGAAATTGGGCTACAAGTTTGTATCTTTGATATCAACAAATGAGCCAAATTTTGTTGGTTTCTGTTGATTAGATTTTGAGTTATGATGGTGTAAAAAGTCGCTCCAAATGGTTCGTGTAATATACACATACGGTGCGCGCTCGCCGCCTTGGCTTGGCTTGACGCACTGGCGAGCGTCTTGATTTCATATCCTGAGTCTGCCCTACATCAATGTGCTTTTTCTAAAGTCACACGTGTGGTTAATTTATAAAGGTTGTTAACACTGAGTCAAAACATCGTGAAGAAACCTAGGGGATGAGTTGTACTTAGTAATGTGACAGTGTATTTGTACAAAAAGATAATAGGTGAATGCACTGCCACTGTGTAGTATCGGCTTAGAATAACACTATTTTATATAGCACTACTCTATAATAGCACCACTTCTTCAAATGGGTGTTCGTAAGAGGCGGCTAAGGGTATTAAGGCTTATTACGTGATTTTTGGGCCATGTGGTTGGAGACCAATCACCAAATATTTTACAATCTTATCCCCACACAACTGCCAAAAGCGTCTGAGGAATTTATTATTCCGAAGCTCTGGCTACCCCTTATATATATGAATGTATGTGTGCAAAGTGATTTCTCTACACACAGAATGAATAAATGTCATGCGATGTTACTACAATAGTCCTTATTAATGTAGCCGTTAAACTATCAAGCATCTATGTACATTTTACACAACTTACGCTTTCGAATAGGTAGGTAGTATTAATTAAAGTTGCTTGAAGTTTGGGAATTCCTCACATAAGACGCGAGTCAACGTTTTGATGTCGAAGAATGTAATTAGAATTGTTCCGAGATCACAGGAATTTGGAAAGACTTTTTACTTTTCATCCTAACTGACAAGGGCCTAAATAAATGTGAGGTTGCTTTTTTTATTAATACAACGGGGTATTATCCTATTTTGGTCAAGAATTCTATTTTGAACAATGACTGTTTTCTATATTATTTAACTTTTCGTTACCATAAAAACATCAGCTTTCCACAACCTTCATTGTAAAATCAGCGATACATTACATACATACTACTAACGGTTATAAATCCCATAGAGGGTTAGCCCGAAAAAGTAGCGGCTTTTGGAAATTGAGTGGGAAGAGGTAATAATAAAAAGGATATTATAACTTAATGAGGGGTAACATTTATAATCTTATAACTTACATTGATCTGCTTGGAGTGATAGATGAGTGATAGCATACTGTTTTTATCTATATTTAAACGTGTTCCTAAATATATTTTCTTAGATTATCTTTATTTATTTTCACAGGTAGTTACAGGTTCCCTTCTCATATCCAACTAAACATAACATAATAACATAAACATAACATAACATAAACGTTCACGCCGAATATCCCCGAAGGGGTTGGCAGAGGTACTAATACTTATGAACATCACGTGACTTTGTCACCAGGTGTTCAGAGTACCCACGTTTTGCATGGACAGTGTACTCACGTGATAGGGGACAGGCCTATCGCCGTTTTTGTACGAATACACTGTCACATGACTAAGTACAACTCAGCCATGTGGGTTTCCTCACGATGTTTTCCCTCACCATTAACAACCATGATAAATTAACCACACATATGTCTTTAGAAAAGACAAATTGGTGTAGGCCCGACCCAGGATTTGAACACTAGTCGTTTGCACGATAACCGAGTGTTCTACCCACTGGGCTATCACGGTTGCTGACAATAAGCGTCAGTAAAACATAGCTGATATACTGACCAACTAAATTTGGTCAGTATATCAGCTATGTTTAGCTGTATAGAGTTGGCTTAAAATAGCGCTAACCTTTTTCTTACCGTGGCTGTCGGAAAAAGAGATTAAGTGTTTTGGTATTTTTAAGTGATGATTGGCGGATGTGGTTGTATATCCATTACCAATAAGTTTTGTATTCAAAAATCGCAGAAGACATTTTTAATTCTGAATCTAGTTCCTTTTTTTGAGGTTTACAGCCGTGAACATGAGTTTGTTTAACTATTATATGTTCTTATTGTTCCATTATCGTATGTAAACCACTTAACTTCTACGACTACATAACATTATAATCTATGACTTGCTAACTCATCCGCCTTTATCTCATCTCCGCTCATTAATTCAGACAATTAATTGACGCATTATAATCTGTTCTAATGCAAATGCCCCTTGCATAATTTGAACATAATCCTCTGTAATGGTGAACACACGACGCGCTATTTCGATACACTTAGCAGATTTATGCGTTCTATGCATTGCCAAATTAATTTGTGTACTCAGCTGAGCCTTTGTTCAACTTGTTGGATCTCTATTAAGGTAATTTAGTGACGAACTATGATAATGAAGCGGAAGATAAGTAAATTAGTTTCGGCCAATTCTATTCTAATTCATTTCTTTCCTTGGGTGGTTGTTGGGCGATGATCTATCGCGAAACATCCTTAATTTTACAGTCCTTTCCCTCCCAAGTAACACGTCGAAGCCGCATATCAGCCAAATCAAGGCATTGCTGTATCCTTTAAGCATTTTGAACTGGTTGTGTAAAAGGCATATATACGGCTATACGGCTACTATACGGCTTATTTGGGCACAAATTTTACGGCTTTAGAACGTACATTGGCATTTGCGTGAGTTAATTACGGCTAACGGCCGTAAAAAAACATTATATTGGACAATGAAAGGGCGAATGGCCGTAAAAGAGCATTTTTTGCTTCTAACAACATGCCAAAGGCCGTAAAAAAGCACTGCTGTTGTCAAAATACGGGCCAACGGCATTAGAAAAGACTCATAATGGTCATTCAAAGGGCCAATAGCATTGTATCTGTCAAATATACGGCCAACGGCATGAAACTATTTTTACAGTGTCATTGCAAAATTATCTCTAACACCACGGCAAAGGTGATATTAACAATTAAACGTGATTCATTTATGTCAATGGATGAACGACAATGGCAGTGAGAGTGAAGTGACTTGACAACCATATTTATTTTATAAAAATATAAATTATAAAGGGTTAGTGTTAGTTTATCTGTAATTCTGTGCTTAAATTACTGCGCTTTGATTTTTACTGTGAATGTCTGTATAGTTACCATTGAGAATTTTCACGCGCCTTCGATTTATTGTAGTTTTTGCGGAAAAAATGTGTGAAATGATAAAATAATTGTACATTCCGAGCATAATTTGAGTTTTGTTTGCTTATTATTAGTAGTTATAGTTGTTTGAGGAGTTTAAATTTAAGTGCCAGCATAACCCAAAGGATTATTTCTCTTAGAGGAAATAGATTAGAATGTTGATCTTTATGCATAATAAAATATTAACGAAATGGTGCCACCATTATTATAATTTGGAGATCCTTGAAGTTGAAAAAAACCTCGCTTTCCAAATAATATGTGATATGTGAATATTATAAAGGTATTAAAAATATATATGATTTATATGTTGTTGAATTCCTTTTTTTAATACTATTTTTTTAGTCTTTTAGAAATAATAAGATAACCTCAAATATTCTCCTTCTCATGGCTGCCTAATGGTTGACAAATGCATCAAAATGGATGCAAATACGGCTTGAGGCCTTAAAATAAGCCAAGTATATCTGGTTGATTTGCTGTTAGCCGTTCAAACAACACACAGTTGACCTTTGAAATGCTAGCCGTAAATTGGCATCCTTTTGTGCTAATGTACGGCTTGAGGCATTTATTATGTATAACTTCATGAGTTTACGCGGCTTTTGGCATGATTGTACGACAGATTAATGCCACTATACGGCCAATGGCACTTGAATCCACTAAGAGCCGCAAAACTGGATTGAATTATTCCAATATCTGACTGCTATGCGGCTTTAGAGCGTTAGAATGGTTTTGGAGTGCCAATATAAAGCCTTAAGACGTGTGGCAAACTTATATACGATATTTTACGGGCTTTAAGCTCTGCATAGGTATAGAAAAAGATAGTTAGAGGGCTTTTCATGTTACTTGGGCTATTAAACTTCCAAAAGGCTAAAAAGTTTATAATACAGAAGCTAACTCTAACTCTTTTTCAAATTTATAGTCGTGAGCGTATGTATGAGCAACGAATTACCAAACTATTGATAATTAAAAAAATCAATTTTACTTAATGGTGTTTCCATAGTGGATTTTGGTTTCTATTATTAAGGATTGATCAAAATTGAATGATTTATTGAAAATCACAAATTAGTTTTTTATTACGTTCAGTATTACATGTTTCATTTAAATTAGTTGGAATACCCTTTGAATAGATGTAAAATAAACAACAATATGGATATAAATAACTGACCGTTTAGTTTTTATATCATCAAAGGGGTGACAGAACTACTAGTGTTCGCGCATGAATCACGCAAACTGGTGGGGCAGCCGCGCAGCGCCGGCAGCAGTGGCGGCAAGCGGGGATGACGGGCCGCGGGACTTCGCCTACATCTACCTTAACGATCGGATCGCATACGCACGGTCTAACTTTTACGTTGTCTAACTTTTGTAACATTTATATCGCAGTAAACCTATATTTCATACAGTCCACCCTTTTATTGAACATCGCTTCATAACAACTAGTAATCCTAACAACACGTTGTCCATTTTTGTTCCGTGTATTTCCATTTTATCTGGACTCATTATTACTTAGCATAGTTGGAAGAAAAATACTAAAAATAATTCATTATATTTTCGCAAATTTAGGTATCAAAATAAAATAAAAAAAACAATATATGACAAAAACAGTATAGCCAAAATGCAATACTATACAAGACTTTCATAACATATGAAACAAAATACGAAAACCATGCCATTAGCAAGCCGCAGAGGTGCTAGTAACAGGAGTCCAAACTAGACCACAGATAATTACTCAGTTGTTATAATAAAAAAAACGCTGTAATCTTTTTGCTTTCGCTGCCTGGAAGCTAATTGTCCATTTGCGGGCAGTCGCGCGTGCTCTACGAAAAACAGTCGCCATTTTTAATTCAATTCTTTCGAACAAAGCTTCTCTTGCATTTTTCGTTGCACGCTGGTGCTTGCTGGCGTTCCGTGAAACAAAATGCGACAAAAAACATCTTAATTTCCTTACCGTTTAGTTCCAGTGGAGTACTGCAGCGCCGTGGAAGGCCACTGAATGAAATTTCTAAGTAGAAAAATTTAAAAGGTGATGTTAAATATTTTCTCTTAACCGCGGCCAGTGCTCGAAAACAGCTAGCCTCGTCCCATCCTCGAATGAACAAATTAAAACTGTGAAGTGAATTATTTCGCATATACCTTTTTCAGTTCTGTAAATCATTGGAGAATCGGTTTCGATGAAAATACTGTAAAGTACTGAACAGTGAAGTACTCTTTTATTTAATTTATTCCGATTACTTTTTACAGAACATATTGTTAATTGAATGGATCAAATAAAAATTTTGCTGTTTATATTGTTTTATAAATAAACTTTAATACGTAAAACAACGCACTAAGAGATAACTTACATACATACATATACTCACGCCGTTAGTTCCCATTGCGTTAGGCAGAGACTATCGATCGCCACTTTGTACGATCCTGACAAACCTTTCCAGCTAAGATAACTTATTATTGAGTATTTAAACTTAAGAAAACCAGACTCTTGATGGAACTTTTTCCCTGGTGAATCTACAGATATGTTACGAGAGAAAAAATATTTAACTCTAATTTGTCTACAGAGTCATTATACATACATACATATACTCACGCCGTTAATTCCCATTGGGGTAGGCAGAGACTATCGATCGCCACTTCGCACGATCCTGGCAAACCTCTCTTGCTTCGTCTACATCCATCAATATTTATACATGCTCTTTTATTCTTCATACTTCGGACGCCTGCCTTTTTGAACACACTTTCAATTTGGTCCAAGTGTGTCTTTCGAGGCCGTCCATTACTAACATTATCTTCCACATTAGCTCTATAGATAACTTTTACCAATTTCCTATCATCCATCCTCTCGATGTGCCCAAACCACCTCAACATTCTTTTTTCTATCTTACTTACAATATCATCTTTTACACCACACCTTTCACGAATCACGTCATTCCTCACACGATCCCATAACCTTACATTACAAACTTTTCTGAGGGACCTCATTTCTACTGCATTCACTCTGCTTTCATGCTTCTTCTGCCACACCCAACATTCACTGCCATACATAAGCGTAGGAACAAGAACAGCGTCATGCACAGCCATTCGGGCCCTTTCGGACACCGATTGACATTAGACTATCCAGTGCTCAATTAATCGCATTACCCTTTTTCACTCTTCTCTCAATATCTTCAACACACTTTCCATCTCTAGTAAACACTTCCCAGATATACAAACTAATTTATTTGTTCTACTCTCTTACTATTAATCTCAATCACGCATTCGGTCATATTCAGAGTCATTATAACGTAACTATATTACCGAATTAGACATTCGATATTAACAGAAAATCAAAGACATGTGTCACAATATTTAACATATGCAATTCCACCAAAAAAAGAACCACAATAGATATAACAGAAAAGTTTTAAAACTGCCTCACATTGTTGATATACAGCTGCCTACTTCCCAAATAATAAACCTGAATTCTTCATATATCATATAAAATATACTAGCAAAGGGTGTAGCCCATCATATCTACAGAAAATGATGACGTATAAAGTTGTTAGAGTGAAAGGGTCACGCGTGTCGGGTGCACACCTTATTTTCATTGTGCGTTGTTGTGTGAATAGAATAGTTATCATTATGGAGTTTCCTGAACTCTATTTCGGGGTATTTATGCTGGCTACTGGCTAGGGGTTTTGACACGTAGTTATTTATAACACATTCTGCGACATTTCGCGACTGAGTTATGACAGAATCCGTATTATTTAACATGTGTAGCTTATACATACACACTCACGGCCGTAAATCCTAAACAGGGGTTGGCAGAGCTTTAGAGCTAGAAACTTCTCAGCCATTAATGGTAGGAATAAAGTATCGTTAGTGATAGGTCTCCAACCACATCATCATAAAACTACTTAAAAGAGCCCCATACCCTTAGTCGCCTCTTACGACACCCGTGGGTAGAAAAGGATAGACATTTTAGGCTGGCACTACAAGGCATGACAAGGTATGCAGTGTCAGCTATAAAAAGCAATAGTTCTACCCCATTTCGTCTGTTACTTTAGAGCAATAGTATCGTTTTTTAACATCTAAAATTACTTGTGTACATTGTAGGTATTATTGTTAAGATTTCTTATCATCGGTATAGCTGTTCTGGAGCCTATTTGTATTAATTTTGCGGGCACGTTCATATAAATAATAATAGGACATGTATGAAACTATTTTTGAATGTAAATGAAGCTCAAGAGGTTTGTCAAGATCGTACTAATGGCAATCAATGGTCTCTGTCTACCTCATAGGAATTAACGGCGTCAATATATGTACACAC
This sequence comes from Bedellia somnulentella, assembly GCA_963576735.1. Classification (NCBI taxonomy): domain Eukaryota; kingdom Metazoa; phylum Arthropoda; class Insecta; order Lepidoptera; family Bedelliidae; genus Bedellia; species Bedellia somnulentella. The sequence continues at coordinate 8,413,592 of OY755182.1, forward strand.
ATACATACATATACTCACGGCTATAAAGCCCTAGAAGGGCGCTACCCCTAAGAGCTAAGGAATTTGAAATTACTCAGCCACTTTTGGAAGTTAAGTGGGGAAAAGGTGGTAAAATAAAGGTTGTTGGTGATGGGTCTCCAACCGCATCGCCCAAAAATCCCTTAAAAGTTCCAATACCGTTAGTCGCTTCTTACGTACACCGACCGGAAGAAATGGGGTAGTGCTATTCTAAGCCGACACTAATATATGTACGTGCGTTTAAAAACAATTTATATATATAGGCAAAGTTTCATTTGGTAACACCCTGACAAACTTCTCTCGCATCCTTCACAGTCAAACGTACCGATGAGTTTAGAAAATATATTGACATTATTAATCTTTAAAACTCATTTGCATCCTTTAGAATATTTGGAGTAATTAATTGTAAGATAATTTTAATTAAGGAAAATAGCAAAGATGTATTGTTTTCCGGCAGATTAATAGGCTATGCCCTGTGCAAATAAAGAATTCTTATTTTATTGGATAAGTCCTGTGACAGTCAATATTACGTGTTTTGGGCTTGAACTGTTGGCCTTTTTTAAATGTTGAACCTTTTACATTTACGATTTTTTTTTAAATAGAATAAGAATTTTATGAACAGCTCTTTATGTCTTAACGCCATCTTCGGTCATTAATTTCGTACAAAACGGCTAAAACGTTGGTTCTGTAATTGTACATTAGGGTACAAGTCTTTTCTCATTTACTGCCATCTCAGACAAGACTCATTCTATAAATAAGCAAACTATAAAAATCTTCAGTCAGCCATCGACCATTCTATCACAATGTCTCAGGCAAACTAAAAACTAGAAAAGTAATATCATGGAAATAATACGAAGTAGCTAAGCCACTCGCAAATATGTAAAGCAAAAGAGGAATGGGGAAATGTACAGGCTTTTAAACTCATTGATATTGCTGAGCACGTACGCCGTTTCGTATTCTTACTGTACGAATGGGTGTTATAAGTGTATTGGTGTACTTGAACATTTTTTAAGCTTCTTACCGTTCAGTTAATGGCTGATCATATTTTTTTGCTTTTAACTAATCAATTCTACGAATCATACCTATAATTATGACATACATACACAAAGAGTAAGCGACATGATAGTCCAGTGGGTAGAAAACCCGCCCGAAAACAGAAGGGCGTGAGTTCCAATCCTGGGACGGGCCTACACCAATTTGTCTTTTCTAAAGTCATATGTGTGGTTAATTTATCATGGTTGCTAACGGTGAGGGAAAACATCGTGAGGAAACCCACATGGCTGAGTTGCACTTAGTTATGTGACGAAGAATTCGTTCAAAACGGCGATAGGCCTGCCCCCTATCACGTGAGTACACTGTCTAAGCAAAACGTGGGTACCTTCTCTGGAAACTAGATGGCGCTTGCCATGTGAGTTCAGGAGTATTGGTACCTCTGCCAACCCCTTCGGGGATAAACGGCGTGAACGTTTATGATTATGTTTATGTTACATACACAAACTCCAACGGCCATAAATCCCATAAAACGGTAGCCAGAGCAGCAGAGCTAGAAACTCCTCAGCTAAATTTGGAAGTTGATAGGGGAGAGGATTATAGAAATAAAGTAAAAGCTCCATAACCTTAGACGTCTCTTACGACACCCAAAGGTAGAAAGCGGTAGTTTAATTCTAAGCCGGCACTGCACGGCATAATTATGACTAAAAATATATATCCTTACTTACCTAATGTATAAATTGTATACATAATTACTATATTGAAACTGGAACGTGCTCCAACAGCTCTACTTAAGTAGCTACAGTGCGCCCTTTCTATTTCCCTACTTCTGAGCTTTATAAACAATGCAAATGCTTACTGTACGCCAACTCTTTATAGTATATACTTTACTACAACCGTATGCTAGCTTTTATTTTAACTCTTATATACAAAATAGGAGTTAAAATAGATAGTGCAAATATTTCGTCAGTTAATGCAAAGACCTCTTTTTCTAATACTGTTCTGCAAATGTTAACCAATTCAAACAAATATTCGATTATATTTTTGTTAATAAAATAATCTAAAAAATGAGTCAAAAATAAGATAATTCGAATAACAGACCATATTTTAATCATAACATATTTTCAATAAAACCTTTTCAATCAAAATCTGCAGAAATATCTGTACATACTCGATTCTCAGTACCTTTTACCTGTTCCGATTTTAAAAGCACATTTCCGATTGTTCCTGTATGGGAACTACGATACTGGAAGTGGTATAAAAATCGCTTTGTGTTTGAGAAACACTCGAAAATTTTTATCGGAACGGATGAATTAAGTGGCTCTCGGGATCGAACTCTGTATAATGAATAGGCTCGGAGAACTAGTGCATTATGAAAATGAACCTTATTAACGTAAAATTTATTGTTTGAAAATTATCGAGAAATTCATCAAAATGCAATATAAATTTTTAAATTACAACAGAGTTGCATCTGTATTACATATTTACAATATTTTTATGTGAGATTTATAATGTATGTATGTACTTTACAAAGATAATTTGTTGGGAAATCTTACTTTCACCGTCATCTACTTACATGCGTACTTAATATAATCACGACTATTTACCCAGAAGAGGTAGCCAGAGATTCAGAATAAGAAATCCCACCAAAAACATTTTAAATGTAAAAAATGTTAGCCAAGCAAATACAATACAAAAATTTATAATATGTTAACTAAAAGACTTCGCAGACAAAAGGATTGATATCTGAATGGTTGCCAAGCACTGCAGATAATCCTGAAATACAAAGTAGATAACAAGTTAAATTAAAGTTTTGATTTAACTTGGCTCGTTTCCACATACGAGTTATCATGATAATCAACTTATCTGCTAGGTACATTTTAATTTGATTTTGTGGTGAAAACTAGCCAAATTAAATCAAAACTTGCCAATAAAACATATACTTTTAAATAAGACAGTTATTACATTTACAATATGTATGTTAAGTCGACGGTGGTTGGTTGCGTAGTGCGTTCTCCCGCCAGCGATCTACGCGCCGCCGCGCCTGCGGATTGCCTATACACGCGGATCAGGCGTAAACATCATGGAATTTATTATGATTTCTATACAAAATGTTCTTGTGAGGGAAATATTGAAAAATCTTAAAAAATCTCCGTTTTCAGATTTTTCCCTTTGTTAATATTTGATCACCGACCTGGATGCCGAATTTCAACTTCCTGGGATATCTGGAAGTGGGTTAGCTTTTTGATCTATATGTCAGTGAGTCACTAAAAAAATCGCGATTTTTGGACGTTTATATCTTAATAACCCTTTGTTATGTATTTATGGAAATTAGGCTACTAGTTTGTATCCTTGATATCAACAAATGAGCCAAATTTGGTTGGTTTATGTTGATTAGATTTTGAGTTATGATGGTGTAAAAAGTCGCTCCAAATGGTTCGTGTAATATACACATACGGTGCGCGCTCGCCGCCGCCTTGGCTTGGCTTGACGCACTGCCGTGCGTCTTGATTCCTCAGTCTCTTAGGCCAAGCCTCTCAATACACTTAGCGCCTTTTACGATCACGCACGGGTAGAAATGCGGTCTAGGCAGTACACATCATTACTTCCAGACAGAACTTTGTTGTAAACATGACATCAAATAAAAATATGGTTTAAAAAAACTAAAAAACACACTTTAAAAGCACATCAAACTAAAAAGTGAAAAATAATTTCTAATATAAGCTGGAAACGGTAATGAACAAAAATACTGGTATTATTGTGAAAAAGCGTGGGTTGCTCGATAGACGAAAAATATGGCACAGAGCGCCCCATGCTTTTTTACAATAATACCTGTATTTTTTGTTCATTACCGTTTTCAGCTTATATTAGAAATCATTTTTCGCTTTTTAGTTTGATGTGCTTTAAAAGCGTGTATTTTAGTTTTTTAAACTATATTTATTTTTAACTTTGTAGTACTGAATCAATTGAAATTATTGAATTAGTCCCTGATTCTCGATAAGTGTACAAAATTTTAATTCAATATCGGTCCGTTTAAAGTGGGTCAAAATCGAGTTTAAAGGAGTCGGTTACATACATACATAAATATATACATAAATACATACAGGTGAAAGTAATACAAGCGTGTTAAAAATACAACTAGCTTCTAACCACGAAGCCAAAAAGAAACATAATTCTACAAATACAATCCTATATTATTCATATGAATGTAGCCATCCTGGTAAAATACATATGTAACTGTAATGGTCTTGGTTTTCGGTCTGAAGGACTATGCCTTTACGGATCATATGAATGGTTATTTGAACTGTTAACGGTTAAGGAAAACATCGTAAGGAAACTCAAATGGTTGAGTTGATGGTGTACTTCACACTTATCCTTCACCTAAATTACACATTAGTAGAAAGGTAACACTAACTAATGTTTCGTGTTTATGTAGTTATTTACCTTAGGTTTTTAATTTAAATGAGAGGTATAAATTTTTTATAATGTTTTTGATAATCTACATTCTAAACGCATAAATTTCAAATTATTGAACTTACCATCAGAAGGTTGTCTGGGAGAGAGCGCTTTTAGTAATAATACCACTTATTTTACTCAACTCAAACCAAACGTTCATGCTGTATATTCCCGAAGGGGTAAGTAGAGGTACTAATATTTCTAAACATCACGTGACATTGTCACCTGGTGTTCAAAATACCCATGTTTTGCTTGTATAGTGTACTCACGTATTAGTACCTCTGCCACCCCCTTCGGAGACATACAGCGTGAACGTTTGAGTTTAGTTGAAGACCACGCCTGCCAGCTAATAATTTTAAATCTATATAGTCACCAAAATTTCCTTAGACGGATTCTCTTAAGCCAATCTATTCATTAGGTGAAAACGGTTTCTAAAACAAATCTGCAGCTTAAACTGAGTAAGCGAGTAAACAGACACTTAGCTAAATACTTAATTAGGACCGCACCGAATGTCATGTAATTGTGCTTAATTAAAATTGCCTCCGATGGCTAGGGGTATTAAGTTTGGCTCACAATCCGAGGGTATCGGGTTCGATTCTCATTCAAATGGAATAATTTTGTGAGATTTAACGCTAGTTTGATAGGACTGGATTTAATCATCTTATTATCTGCAAAACAAAGATGTGACCATGGTTAGGAGGGTACGTAAAGCCCCGATCCCAGATACTTTTACGGTAATAGTAATCAGCCTGCCAACCCCTTCTCGGCCAGAGTGCTGTACCCAGTCACCTTATTCAGGGCCCAAGCCCCTCGGTGGGGACATATATGGGCTGAGACGAAACGTGAGGAGCTCCATCGCAAACTGCGGTGTACTTAGTTTGTAGCGAGTTAAACAGCGCGCTCCTTAGTTTTGTACCGACACTCATGCATAATGCAAAGTTTCAATTGTGTGTTTCGACGGGGCTATGCCCGTTGTATAGTTTTCATTTATCTGTTTGCTATTTAAATTGTTGACTTTAAATAGGTGACCTAATTATGGACCTAGTTACCGTTATCTTTTTATACTAGTTCTGATAATAGCTGTGTAATGTCGGCTTAGAGTAGCACTGCCCAATTTCTTCTCGTGGGTGATCGTAAGAGGCGACTAAGGGTATTGGGGCTTTTTAAGTGATTTTTGAGCAATGGTCAAAATCATTTATTTTACAATATTTTCCCCATTTGACATCCAAAATTGGAATTTTCTGATTCTGAAGCTGTGGCTACCCACTTAAGGTATTTATAGCCTTGTGTATTTGTTTTATGTTTATGAAGTTCTGATTTTGTAAATCTAATAATTCATACATATAAGAACCATTTTTCAATAAATTATTGTTTTCATAACATACGTACTAACATATACTCACGCCATTATTTCCCATTGGGGTAAACAGAGACTTTAGAACCCCACTTTGTACGATCCTGACAAACCTCGCTATTCGTTACATCCATCAATATTTTCATACATGCCCTTTTATTCTTCAAACTCCACACTATTGTGACGCAACAGTACATTATTTAAAATATTTACAGAAAGCCGTACATTATTTACCGTATTATTTATTTGCGAATACTTGTTATTGGCTTAGTTGATAACTGAATTTGTAAACACTTGTTGTATTATTTAGCTGTAAGTATTCCGAACTAATAAATAAAATAAAATAATAAAATAAAATACACAAACAGCGATATTTAATTAAGTTATTCTCTGTTCCGACCTCAAGGGTTATGGAAAGGTCTATGTTATAAGTTTCACTACGTTTTTAGATTTGCTACGATGATATAGCCAGAAATTGTGACTCTTTATCTTTAACAATTGTTATTGGCAATTAAGTAAAATTTCACTTAGATAATTTAATTTAAATTATAATGGTAATAGGGGTTAATGTGCCAGCCCAAAAAATATTGTTAATTAATCTGTGAAGCAATCCAACGATTTATTTCCACATAGCTAATATTAACCAGATTAAAATACTTAAAAAAACCACTTAAAGTTTTTACCTCTTCATTTGCAGCCTAATCTAAAATGCACTTTTTCATTCTACGGATTAACATTTCTTTTCATAATAAAGCTATCATTATAAAACAACGTTTCAGTTACTTACTTTAGTGCAAATGAAAAGCATAAGTCGAGCTCAGGCATACCGTAGCGTATTGGAGTGAGCACGGAACGGTACAATAGAAACAGTTTTAAAATTCATTTCGTTCCTGTGTTGCTCAGTTCCAAAGGGGCAACATTTATTATTTCTTACGAGTATGAACGCTTTGGCTGCCAAGCAGTCCCAAGACCGTATTATACCAACTTAGAAGCATCTACGTAACTCTATTCAACAAGGAACTTTGTAAAAATACAATGAATACGGGACCATTGTGTCAGATGCGTGCGTGTGGAAATGAGCGCAAATCAATAATGTTTCGTATCGGAGCGTCCTTTTTATTAGGGTTCTTTGGAAATGTATGAAAGCCGTTTGCGCTAGACATGACATTTTATTCTGACTTTGTTAACGGTTGAGTAATTTGTTAAAAGCTGTGAAGTATTGCAGATGTATTGTCATGATGAGTAATTTCTTTTGATTATTTTTCGTCCGTAATTAGGGTTCAAATCCCGGGTCGGGCCTATACCAATTTGTCTTTTCTTAAGACATATGTGTGGTAAATTTATCATGTTTGATAGCTGTGAGGGAAAAAATCGTGAGGAAACCCACATGGCTAAGTTGTACTTAGTCATGTGACAGTGTATTTGTACAAAACGGTGATAGGCTGGCCCCCAATCACATGAGTACACTGATGTTTTTATGAACTCAATGATTTTTTTTCAGAATAATAATATAATTTGAAATTCGCGGCTGTTTAAATTGAATAAATATAGCTAATAAATTTATTGTAATTTTTTTTTAATGTAAATATTTGCATGCTAGCATACATAGTTAAATGTGATGGACCAATTGTAATAATGCAACATCTTAATTGTACCACATTTACGCAAATAAAATTGATTTTGATTTGATTTTTGATTTGATTTTCAAACAAAAAGTGGGTACTCTAATTACCAGGTGACAATGTCACGTGAAGTTCAGAAGAAGTTCAAGTCCGTGGCCGAGTGGATAGGTGGACTAGCTTCTCGTTCCGGAGGTTGCGGGTTCGATCCCCGCTGAGAGCAACATTTATGTGATGATCATAAATGTATGTTTCTTAGTCTTGGATGTTGTTTATATGTGTATTATATCATATTAAATATATCGTTTAGTTAGTATCCCATAATACAAATTCTACTTAGTTTGGGCTAACTTGATCTGTGTACAATATGTCCGTATATATTATTTATTTATTGGTACCTCTGCCTACCCCTTCGGGGATATACGGTGTGAACGTTTGAGTTTGACTTTGTGAATCTCTGACTTTACTTTATCCTTTTAAGAAACAAAAAAAAAATATACGGTCGAATTGAGAACACTCCTTTTTTTGAAGTCGGTTAAAAAGTCTAGTTATGAATATATTTTTTGGGCATGTGTTCGATTTAAATGTTTAAAGAAAGTTTTTATTAAAACTAATACGACATACAGCCTTCCAAGACAATTGGGCTATCTACTACTGAAATATTTGTCACGGACCAGCAGTTACTGTGTAATGTCGTGTGAAGTGACCAAGGGACAGGAAGTGACAAATCATTAGATGTACTTACTTTTGGGCGCATTAGATCTGCATATTTGAGGGGGAGATAGAGCAAAACGTGGGTACTCTGAACACCAGGTGAAAATGTCAAGTGTTCAGAAGTATTAATAACTCTGCCAGCACCTTCGGGGATATTCGGCGTGAACGTTTCAGTCTTGAGTTGACAGAGATACTTATGCTTCTGAATATCTAGCCTGGTATCACATTTAACCTGGTATTCAGATTAACCATGCTTTGATTGGATAGTGCATTCACATAATAGAGGACAGGTGTATCGCCGTTTTATAAAAATAAATTGTAACATAACTACAACTTAGGCATGTAGGTTTCCTAATGTAGCGACGCGCTATCAGTACACAATGACGCGCACTTCATAGAAACGCTGAAAGTGCAAGAAAAATCACATTCCACAGCAACACGAAACCAAGTAATGTACGTCACATACGTCATCAAGACTCGCCATATAAATCGTACATCGCGCAATCGAAGTTTCTAAAACATTTACTATATATACAACATAATACATAACATAAATACATAAACGTTCACGCCGAATATCCCCGAAGGGGTTGGCAGAGGTACTAATACTTCTGAACATCACGTGACTTTGTCACCTGGTGTTCAGAGTACCCACGTTTTGCATGGACAGTGTACTCACGTGATAGGGGGCAGGCCTATCGCCGTTTTGTACGAATACACTGTCACATGACTAAGTACAACTCAGCCATGTGGGTTTCCTCACGATGTTTTCCCTCACCGTTAACAACCATGATAAATTAACCACACATATGTCTTTTAGAAAAGACAAATTGGTGTAGGCCCGACCCAGGATTCGAACACTAGTCGCTTGCACGATAACCAAGTGTTCTACCCACTGGGCTATCACGGTTGTATATATACAAGTTCCAACTTAATACAGTTGGACCGCGGTCCCTAGGCATACCACCGCCTGGCGGAAGATGTTCCCTTTTCCTCCACACTAACGACAATTTCCCTCCTCGTTAACAACCATAATAAAATAAACCACACATTTAACTCAGGAAAAGAGAAACTGGTTAAGGGACGTCTCAGGATTCGAATCCATTACAATTTAGAAGAGGTGGTTTTCTCACTGAGCTATTAATCCTATGCTCAACTATCTCCAAAGCAATGAACTTCAAATATCTTGGAATTACTCTCGACGTTACTTTAACTTTTAAGGTGCATATTAATGCACTCTGTAATAGAATAAGAAAACTTATAGTAATATTTAAAAAGTTGAGACACATATGTGACTACGCTTTAATAAAACAAATCTATCAAGCGCTTGGTCAATCCTTACTGACTTATTGCATAAAATCTTGGGGAGGTGCTGGCATAACCACTATGTTAAAACTGGAACGAGCTCAAAGAGCGCTACTTAAAGTAGCTACAGCGCGCCCTTTCTATTTCCCTACTACCGAACTATATTATAAACAATGCAAAGTGTTAACTGTGCGCCAGCTCTTTATTCTTTTCACTGTTCTAAAACAGCATGCTAGCTTATACTTCAACCCTGATACACTAAACAGGAGGCGAAAGGATTATATAACTTAAACAACTTTGAATGCAAGAAAAAACTTCAATCGTGGCTATTAAATCTTACATACACGGAATCAGAGGAATTGCTTAATATAATAAGTTAATTTAAGATGTTTTTATTTTTTTATCATAATAATACAATTAGTTAAATACAATCGACTCTCGACTAATTACCAATACCATTATATGAAAACTGATAGTTTAAGCCTTTCTTGTTTATTGTTGCCTGAAATACAGGTAAATTACCTAGCTCAGGAACAGGAAAATGTTATATTTTGTACTTTAAATAACTAACTAGGTTAAGACGAATATTATGTACTTTTGAAAACTGAATAATTTTTTATTAAAGTTGGTAGACATTTACTTTTGAATAAAATCGACGATATTGTAAGTTGACTTAAAAACTCTCAATACACTGCATCGTACGACACCCGTAAAATGGGTTAGTATTAGTACACATTACATGGCTATATCTATTTTAAATGAAAATTTATTATAGTTTGAATACATAAACTCACGGCTGTAAATCTCTAGAAGGGGTAGCCAGAGCTAAGGAATTAGAAATTCCTCAGCCACTTTTGGAAATGATAGAGGGGAAAAGATGGTAAAAATAAAGGTTGTTGGTGATGGTTCTCCAACCGCATCGCCCAAAAATCCCTTAAAAGCCCAAATACCGTTAGTCGCCTCTTACGTACACCAACCGGAAGAAATGGGGTAGTGTTATTATAGTTTGAAAAACTGAAAAACACGCTTTTCAAGCACATTTAAGAAGAAAGTGAAAAGTAAATCCAAATTAAAGGTGAAAATCATGAAAAAGCGTGGTTGCTCGATAGACGAAAAATATCGCATAGAGCGCCCCGCGCTTTTTCATGATTTTCAGCTTGTACTCGTATTGGGAATAATTTTTACTTTTGAGTACTGAATCATCTGCAAATGTTTAGTCCTGGCGACCCTTATCATTAGGATAATAGGATGAACATATGAAATTATTATCTTGTCCCTGATTCTCGATAAATGTACAAATTTTGAATTAATTTGTCCGTTTAAATTGGGTCTAAATCGAGTTTAAAGGAGTCGGTTACATACATACATACAGGTGAAGCAAATATAAGCGTGTTAATAAACACATACTACAGATCACAGACTCTAGATCGGCTCATTGTACTCTCCTGGCAAACCTTACGAGATTCATTTCCATTCAACAATCTTTCTTACTTGCTGTTTTATTATTTTCAATTAGGATGTTCATTTTTTAAATTGAATTTTATCATTAAATCTCTTAAAGGGGTAGCCAGAGCTTCAGAATAAGAAGTTCTTCAGCCACTTTTGTAAATTGAGTGGAGAATAAATTGTAAAACAAAAATTTTTGGTAACAGGTCTCCAACCGCATCGCCCCAAAAATATAATTTATTTATTTTCAGTCAATTTTAGTCCATATATATTGCTAGTCAAAAAGCAATCAAAAAGCCCCAATACCCTTAGCGCCTCTTACGCACACCCACGGGAAGAAATGGTGTAGTGCTATTCTAAGTCAACACTACACAGCTTTTAGTAAACTTTTACTCCTCTATTTAATCAAAATCCGCCGTTGTGGTCGTCTTTTTTCATTCCTAATCGTAACAGTAGCATTCTATTACACTGTTTAGAATTCTAAAATAGCTTTAACACTTCCCTCGAGACACCCGCAGGCGATATTGGTATCAAAATTCAGTGTTGCCACCACTTTCACTTCGTTTCCCAAAAAACAATGTTAAGATGGTTGAGCACAAAGGAAAGAAGGATGATAATAAATTGGTAAAAGAGAAAGAGGTAATGTGGATGGTTATGTTAGTAGAGACCGACCTCGGAGGACACATTTAGACTATTTCGGTATGGCGTAGTGTGCTCAAGAGGCAGGCGTCCAAACTATGAAAAATGTATGAGAAAATTGATGGATGTAAACGAATCTAAAGAGATTTGTCAGGATCGTACAAAGTGACGATCAATAGTCTACCCAATTGGAACTAATAGCGTGAGCATTTTGTTTGTAATGTTGAAACCAGTAAATTGAGATGACAGTAAATTGGTGAAAGAGATCTATAGAGCCAATGTGGAAGGTAATGTTAGTAGAGGACGACCTCGGACCTCCATTTAGATCAAATAGAAAATGTGCTCAAAAAGGCAGGTATCCGAAGTATGAAGAATAAAAGAGCATGTATGCAAAGATTGATGGATGTGAATGAAGCTAGAGAAGTTTGCCAGGATCGTACAAAGTGGCGATCGATAGTCTCTGCCTACCCCAATGGGAACTAACGGCGTGAGAATATGTATGTATGTATGTTGAAACCAATAAAACTGCAAACAAGTAAAAAGAAAATTCAGTATCTCTTGCGATTTTGGCGACATTCGCAGAAACAAATGCATTAAACAAACATAAATTGTTTACGATTAACACAAAATTCTGCGCTCGGGGGAGGGAACAATAAATTCAAGCCATGAAATGTCATTTGATAAGCTTATCTATGATTTATGTTACTTCAGCGGTGCGGATCAAATTCACTTTATACGGGAATGTAGGCATGAGTAACGTTAACAAATATGTTTTTAAAGCCTTTAATTCGAAATGTAAATTGTAATCTGTGGAGTGTTGGCTTAAAATAGCACGAGCCTATTGCTTTCCGTGAATGTTGTAAGGATACTTAGAAGTTTTTTGAATTTTTTATGATTTTTGGGTGGTTTGGCCCATAAGCAATCATCCTTAATTGTACAATCTATTCCTAACTAAAGTTCTTCCACAACTGGCTGATGATTTTACAAAAATAATTATTATCTTGTTACCTTTTCAGGAATTTGTTGCTGTCAGAATAAATACGTAAGCACGTTATTCAAAATGGTATTATTTACGTGTTATGAGTATCCTTGGATTAAAATTACAAGCAATTACTCAGGACAATTAGTTCTGATTAATGAAATACGCATTGATATTTCAGAATTAAGCTTAGGTAGTTTGCTGGCGAGAGCAATTCGAGGCCTGAATCGACACTGCTCTTCTTTGCTTCTTCTAAAGCTATATGTGTTATTAATTAATAAAAGTCGTTAACAGTATGACTGTTAGATTTTGTAATATGAAATTGTGCTTTAACAAAAAAGACAATATAAGCTGACACCCTATTTATATGCCTATTAATACACTCCCGGCAATCGGTGACAAAAAGTCATGATCGTCCCTTAGAATTAGCTCTGATCTAACACATTTCTGGAATATTCAGGTTGTGAACGATATGTATTCTAAATGATTAAATTTGGTTATTGAGCTTAATTGATTTACAAACTCTAATTTAATTACAAATATAAATGCTAACATGAAATTTATTTTAATTTAGGTGCAAAAGAAGCACATCAGGCTATCAAAATTTCTATGTCATGTATATATTGAAAATAATGCATACATAACTTGAACATGAGTGTTTCTACAGTATAATCAAATTAAGATGACTTTTCTTATGTTTTGGGTAGAACTATATCTATATACAAGGCAAGTTTAAGCCAGCTTTACTTAAAGTAAGTGAAATAATGATTTGGTTGGTTATAAATATTGTGATGATTGTGCGCATCAAAAAAGAAGTCATTATTTTTTTGTGTCCTCATGTATCAAAAGAGCTAACAAATCAAAATTCAGTATCCAACTTTGGTGGAAAATTGCAAATGAATAATGTATGTTTCATAAGCATATCTACAACTTGCATGGAATAACTGAGAGCGCTCTTAGAATATTGGTATTCAGAATCGCGCCTTGCTCACTCCATCGAAGACGCGGAGTATTCACTTCCATGTCTCTTTATTTCATCGAAATTATGTAATACATGCCTTGTACTCGATATATTCCCATCGGCATATTATAAATTTGAAGAAATACGCGTGACCTCTCTTTATACTTGTATTTTGACGGCGTCCGTGGCCGAGTGGATAGGTGACTAGCCTCCCGGTCTGGAGGTTGCGGGTTCGATCCCCGCTGAGTGCAACATTTATGTGATGAGCATAAATGTATTATATATAATATTTAATATATCGTCCAGTTAGTATCCCATAATACAAGTCTTACTTAGTTTGGGGCTAACTTGATCTGTGTATAATGTCTCCGTATATTTATTTATTTGTTTGTCAGGATCACTAAGTGAGAATCAATAGTCTTCTCCTACCCCGATAAACAATAATGGCGTGAGTATATGTATGTATGTAAGTTGCCTATGTAACACGGTAACAATGTAACGTGTTGCCTCACGGCTATAAATCCCTAGAAGGGGTAGCCAGAGCTAACGAATTAGAAATTCCTCAGCCACTTTTAGAAGTTGCGTGGGGAAAAGATGGTAAAATAAAGGTTGTTGGTGATGGGTCTCCAACCGCATCGCCCAAAAATCCCTTAAAAAGCCCCAATACCGTTAGCCGCCTCTTACGTACACCCACTGGAAGAAAAGGGGTAGTGCTATTCGAAGCCGACACTACACAGCAAACATTATGAAATAAAGTATTGTTGGTAATGATTACATTAAGCCATATATCTAAATGATAAGATAAAAAGCTTTAAAGCCATTCGTAGTTTTCAAAGTAATTGTGCCTGAAAAGCTGATGCCAAACAGCAAATAGAAAAGGAATAGTAACAAAATGGTGAACAAGCAATACTTACTTATACTCACGCCCGTTGTTCCCATTGGGGTAGGCAGAGACTATCGTTCGCCAATTTGTACAAACCTGACAAATCTTTCTTGCTTATGTCACATTCATCATTATTCTCATAAATGCTCTTATAAACTTTTCACTACGGACATCCGCTTTCGTAAGAACGTTTCTGTTTTCTTTTCAAACGTCTCACATAGGTTTTTAATTTTTATGCGGCCAAAATTATTTTAATTGCTATTACTATTCTAAATGATACAATTGATAATAAAATCAACTTTGCTTTGAAATTAAATAAATGTAAAAAATAAAAATCATATTTATAAAAAAAAGTCATAAACCTAACATCATTGACGAAAAAGATACTTCTTTTAAAGGTAAATGTTAAATAGTAATATATTGTCGCATGCTTGTGACATATACTGCAATTCGATACTCCAGATCAAAGTGGTCCGAAAATCCTTAATAATTGTCTCTATACATCCAAAAGTGCTTTTTGCTCTGGAGCCTCTTCTGACCATTAATCTGTAAGGAAAAGTGAATATTACGTTACATTTTCAGTAGAAAAATTGGCAGGTAACTAATTTCATTCCGGATGAACCAAAAAAACCTACCAAAAAAAATTCAAAGTATTTTTTTTGGAAATTTTCCAACTGATCTTTTTTACCCTATCGGCAGCTGATTTTTATCTGAATCCTAAGGCAAAAGTATAAAGTTTAACAATAAATAGTAATACCACGGCGATAGGAAGCGATAATATAACTTAATTACTTTTAAATGAAAAAATCTGGAATATTTTTGGAGGAAATCGCAATATGTTTGGTTGCCAAATTTTTTTTTTATATAATGGCGTTTACTTGATGCACTAGAATCAATAGCGTTTACTTGGTCAACTATTTACAAATCAAAAATATTGATGAACAAAGATAAGTCACTTTAACAGCGTAGAGTGCAAGCTCGTGCATTGTGAGTGACTATCAAGTTCTGACTACCTGTGCATGCACCCCGCCCCGCACGGATTTCGAAGGCGAGATGACCAGTTTATTATCGCCTGCCCGCCTAGCACGAGCGGTGTTTAAACTAGTTATCGCGTGGGATAAAGCAGCCATCTCTTACGAACTTACTTAGTATCGTATACTGCCATCTCGTTCTAACCGTTATCGTGTCGATAAAATAGCGCTCGTGCATGCCCTTCTGTTCTCTTGTTAAGGTAGAGAGATGAAAATTCAATTTTGGCCGCATAAAACCTAAAGACCTACCTTTGTGCGTCTTACGCGGTCGTCATCTTCTAACAACACCATCCACAATACATTGACCAAATCAAAAATCACATTAAAATTAAATTTATAGATTATCATGTTTTTTTTGGCCTTGTTTTGTGCATCTACCCAAATAACTAATTTATCGATCTCACCTTCCAAAGGTTGTCTGGAAGAGATCGCTTTTAGCGATAAGACCGCCAATTGTGCCTCACTGTAAACTGTTTGCTCATATTATTATTTTTGTAAATTTGTGTTTGATGTGCAATAAAGAGTTTTTCTATTCTATTCTATTCTATTAAAATTGCTTCAAATTAAAATATGTAAGATAAGCGTTTTCCAAGCCTCATTTAATTAGAAGATAAGAATCTTGTAGTAGAAGGCTGGTGTCATGCTAAGTTCAAAGTCCAAAACGTTTTAATGTATTGTTATTTTTTTATGAGAAACTAATGATGTTATTATTAGGTAGAGTTGATTCTTAAATACAAATTGTTTGTTAGTTGATGGATGATATAAATGCCATTGAGTGCAAATTTCAAAATCGTATATTATATTTTCAGGATTGTTAACTAGATTTTTACTTCATATACGACATGATAGTCCAGTGGGTAGAACACCCGCCCGAAAACAGAAGGGCGTGAGTTCCAATCCTGGGTCGGGCCTACACCAATTTGTCTTTTCTAAAGTCATATGTGTGGTTAATTTATCATGGTTGTTAACGGTGAGGGAAAACATCGTGAGGAAACCCACATGGCTGAGTTGTACTTAGTCATGTGACAGTGTATTCGTACAAAACGGCGATAGGCCTGCCCCCTATCACGTGAGTACACTGTCTAAGCAAAACGTGGGTACCTTCTCTGGAAACTAGATGGCGCTTGTCATGTGAGTTCAGAAGTATTGGTACCTCTGCCAACCCCTTCGGGGATAAACGGCGTGAACGTTTATGTTATGTTATGTTATTTTTACTTCACTAATCTGATGGTATTCATACAAAGCGACAATGGCCTCTCGCCATACTCACTCTTTTCATACTCTTTCACACGAGTGGGAAAGTATTAATATTGTAATACAACCAGAAACTGTGTCATGCAGCCATGGATATTTATTATTATTATAAGCCTTTGGGTCCCGCTGCTGGGTAAAGGCCTCCTTCCTCTTCTTCCACTCCAGGCGGTCATGAGCGGTACCCAACAAGTTCTTTTCCCAGAGACCTTTTTCTTCACTCCACCTTTTTATTGGTGAGCCACGCTTACTCTTTACACCGCAACTAAATACACACATACATATACTCACGCCATTATTTCCCATTGAGGTAGGCAGAAACTATTGATCGCCACTTTGTAGGATCCTGGCAAACCTCTCTAGCTTGGTTTACCTACATCCATCAAACTTTTTATTCATGCTCTTTTATTCTTCATACTCCGCAGCTATAAGTGCGATATAAAAACATACAACCATACATACACTCACGGCTATAAATCCCTTAACGGTGTAGCCAGAGCTTTGGAATGAGAAATTCCTCAGCCACTTTTGGAAGTTGCGTGGGGAAAAGATGGAAATAAAATAATAAATATCTAGTAATATAATAAGCCTCCAACCACATCGCCCAAAAATCACTTAAAAAGCCCCTATACGCTTAGCTTTATACCTCACCTCTTACGATCACCCACGGGTAGAAATGGGGTAGTGTTATTTTAAGCCGACACTACACTAAAAAATCCTACTATATTTCAAATAAATTCACAATCTTCGTCACAAAGTATGTACTATAATGAAGCATGTCTTAATAAAATTCGCTTGCTTCATGAACAACAAAGTTGAATTCTTTATATCATTACAGAGTTACGATCACTTTGTGTTCCTTTCATCGTAATCCAATTAAACATGCCCGACCGACTTGAAATAAAATCATAAATAAAGCACTTTTTTATAGAATCGAATTTAATACAGAGTTCCTTAAATATAGCTGAGAGAATGAACACATTTCACCAGATTTCACAAATATTCTCTTTTTATTTCTTTGAAAGATTCTTTTGCGAATGAGAAATGCCTTACCCAATTTACTGTGGTTCTTTGTAAAAATGAAATTTATCGCATCAAATGCGTAAATCGGATGTCTTTGCTTATTTTTTTTTTGTTTTTGCATTTAAAACATCGTGAGAAACTCACCGGTGGGTTGGGATCTTCCTTGATAGGTTAATGGGGTTTCAACGCTGAAGTGCCCAGTAATGGATTTTGTTAGAGAGGATATTTTAACAAAGGATAAACTTGAAAATGAATTAGTTGTAAGTACGCAGAAAATACTCCTTACTTAACGACCTGAAATCTACCATTAAGCCGCATTATGTATATGTTGTTTTTATGGCAATTTGTTTAATTACATTAAATTGATTCGGTCCCACCGATAATGTTTTAAATAAAAATTACATACATACATACATATACTCACGGCTATAAATCCCTAAAAGGGGTAGCCAGAGCTGAGAAATTAGAAATTTCTCAGCCACTTTTGGAATTTGAGTGGGGAAAAGATGGTAGAATAAAGGTTGTTGGGGATGGGTCTCCAACCGC
Source organism: Bedellia somnulentella (assembly GCA_963576735.1). NCBI lineage: Eukaryota > Metazoa > Arthropoda > Insecta > Lepidoptera > Bedelliidae > Bedellia > Bedellia somnulentella. The sequence continues at coordinate 8,431,807 of OY755182.1, forward strand.
ATCGCCCAAAAATCCCTTAAAAAGCCCCAATACCGTTAGTCGCCTCTTACGTACATCCACCGGAAGAAATGGGGTAGTGCTATTCTAAGCCGACACTACACAGCTAAATTTAATTACAAAATTGAACTTATTTCTAATTGAAAGATTTTTAATTGTAAGATTTGTATATATGTGATATGTTAACTGTTAAAAAATAAAAAAAAGATGACTAAGATATATGTCGATAAGATTATTTCGTTCTGCAATACTAACAAACATTATTATTTATCTCTCTAATATGGAGAACATTCCAATGTAAAACGGAAACACTTCCTAGATATACTATTTGTATTCTCGCCGGCAAACCATTGAGATTTAGATTTAATAGTTATTGGAATATTCAGTAGCAGGGATAGAAATATGATAGTGCCTATGTTAAGTTACTGCATCCTATTATTATTTAACTTGTGAAGGCACAAGGCAAAGGCAAAGGTGTAGTGTCGGCTTAGAATAGCACTACCCCATTTCTTCCGGTGGGTGTACGTAAGAGGCGACTAAGAGCGAGATCCATCATCAACAACCTTTCTTGAATCATCTTTTCCACACTCAACTTTCCAAAAGTGGCTGAGGAATTTCTTATTCCTTAGCTCTGGCTACCCCTTCTAGGGATTTATAGCCGTGAGTATATGTATATATGTTTGTTATAAAGGCACATACATTTATCTTTATATATTATTTCTGTAAGCCTCTTTCTTGCCCGGAAGCGTGTGACGCGATGAGTTAAGCTAGAAATTTGGTTAGGTATCGTTTTGTACAGTTCGCGGCCGTGGTGTGCACAAAATTCAGACATCTGATGTAACTGGATTAAGTTAATTGTTACAGAATTTCAAAGTTTCGATTTTGGCCCATAGACTTTGCTTGAGTGACATAAGCGCGCGCAAACTTTAGGCGATCAGAGATGCGCTGTGATTGGTCGGAATTTTTTCAAACCGGCCAATCAGAAAATTTCACTAGAAATTCAAATGAGCTGCGCTGTGATTGGTCGGAAAATTTCAAAATAAACTCATTTTATTGGACGCGACGTAGTCGCGCCAGGGTTACCTACTAGTTGTTTTTATTATTTCAAGTCATATCTACAGTCGACAAGAGAATTATTCTTGGAGAACAATTAAACTATTTGCAACCAGTTTTACTATGATTGTAGTTTTGAATACAAAAAATTACCAATTTATAATTGAGTTTTCATCAAAAATTTACACACATATTTATACTGAAGGTTATGTTATTAAAAAAAGGGTAGACAATTTTGGAAACTATTTGACTTAATTGTTGTTAAATGTGGGTTGTTGGTGATGGCATTTTAACTTTACGACAAACAATAATTTGAATATCCATTATCAGAAAAATATAGTTAAAATAAACTGAAAGACACCCCTCTGAAGCACATTTAACTAAAAACATGGACATAAAACATAAACGTTCACGCCGTTTATACCCGAAGGGGTTGGCAGAGGTACCAATACTTCTGAACTCACATGGCAGCGCCATCTAGTGTCCAGATAAGGTACCCACGTTTTGCTTAGACAGTGTACTCACGTGATAGGGGGCAGGCGTATCGCCGCTATAATATAACTAAAAAGTCAAAAATAACTCTTAATATAAATTGAAAATCATGAAAATCCGTGGGTTGCTCGATACACAAAAAATTTTGCACATAGCGCCATTATTATATTGTTCCTGATTCTCGACAAGTTTACAAATTTTGAATTAAATTGGTCCGTTTAAAGTGTGTCAAAATCGAGCATAAAGGAGTTGGTATACATACTTACAGCTGAAGGAAATATAAGCGTGATAACAAGATGAAAAGAAATATATCAACAAAATATCAAAAAAGAAAAAAATAGCATGTATGAGAAGATTGATCGATGTAGACGAAGCTAGACAGGTTTGCCAGGATCATACGAAGTGGCTATCGATAGTCTCTGTCTACCCCAATTTGAAACTACTACTGTAAAGTAGTAATATTTGATAAAACTGGATAGCATTCAAATCGAAGATCTATCTTTAGTCTAGTTTGAATAATGGCGGTTTATCTCACAAAAGACGGGACCAACACGTTCTCAGTCAATAAATAATAAATCCTTTAGAGGCAGGTTAGGTAGTGGATTGCGCCTAACTAATATTACTACTAAATATTATTCTTATTGGTACAAAATGACGACAGTCACTAAGGATTCCTTTTGTAAAATGCCGTTTAATAAAATTCCGTTAAGGTATTATTGTTTCAGTCCATAAAAGGTTCATCGAGACTATTGCACGCAACTAAAAATAATAAACTTAAATCCATCTTAAATCTCATTTTGTTGAATTAATATTCCTTTAGAAGATCAGAATTCACAATATGTAAAGTTATGTGTATCTTATACAATACCTGATTCATCTAAACTTCAACCGAACAGTTTTAAATATTCACAAACTCTTCGTAATAGGGTATTTATAACAACAGGACCGACATAAAACACCCCGCCGCAAAATAGTATCTAAACCAAAGTCTAAGATCTCATAGAAATGCCTGAAACAATATCCATCATTGATTATAGGTGTCAGAATCACTCAAAATCTATTGCATTAGAAATATATTAACAAGATGCATTTTCTCGGCAGTTACAATAGCCTTGCTATACCTTAATTAACATATCTATAATTGAGACTTAACTAATAAATAGGTTCAATAATTACACTAAATGAAACTACACATAAAAAGTAGTACGTATTAAATTTATCAGTTAAATTTTCGTCGCTGTTTCAGTACTGAATTAGATGGCAATGACGTCTGACCGAGCATCCTCTGTCATAGCTAGAACAAGCTGAAATTCAATTGATTGAACGCACTAATTGCAATCATTGCTTTCCGCCATCATTAGGTAATTAGGTTTGAAGTGTGATGAAAATTAAAATCATCCGTTGATGTTAGTACTGAAATAGAATAGTCGATAAATACTCATTTTTAGGTACTTTGTATCTTCAGTGATTGGCACCTTAGGATAGATTTTTCTAAAATACAAAAGGACAAAAGAACCATTGATTTATTATAGAACCATTGAGTTATTTTATAATTTGAATTTGTTTCAGTCAAATAAAAAAAAAATAAAAAAAAAATATTCAGTTTTCAAAAGTACATAATATTCGTCTTAACCTAGTAAGTTATTTAAAGTACAAAATATAAATAGCTTATATCTTCATTGTTCACATTGGATGTTTATATTAGTGCCTTGTTTGTTATGCCGCATCTTTAAAGCCCTCAATAAATGTACAGAAACACCAGGCGACATTTTTTTTTTCAATAGTTATTATGATTATAAGTATAATCATACTCACTGTTTATATTAATCATAATCACTAAAAAGTTAAGTAATAATTTAGTGAATCCAACGCGTATTCGTCACTGTACGATTGTTCTAAGCTTGCTTACAGTTTAATTTAAAAAAAGTTACTTCTGCCGACAGAGCCGCAGCGTTCGTGTCTGTGTAAACCGACTGGGCATACAAAAAGTGAATTAACAACTTTAATATAGTAAAAATGGCAAGATTTGTAAAAACATATTTAAGAAAATATCCCTAAATACACGTCGTATATTAATGCGTCTATGTTATGATGATATGTGAATAGTATGCTTCGGAAGCGATTTCATTTTAAATATGAACCAGAGCTTTCCCAAAAATACAACGGTACTGTAATAAACTTAATAACCATACTATTTAATTTAATTTTAAAGTATTTATTCTTTGATATTTTAAAATACAAGTGGGTAATAAATGAACAAAACTTATTGAAAATTCAATACTTCGAACGCTATTGTAATAAATGCTCGCCATAGCTCTCTGAACGCCAATCAATTTATTCGACACGCGAAACCTTTTAGCTAATGCACTGCGGACAGACATATTTCTCATAGAAAACTTGAAATTTTATACGAGACACACTTTACAATGCTGCTACAAATAGAAGTCAAACAAGTCTACAGGAAATTATGTAGTAGAAGCAGAACTAAACTTTTCATATTATTTTGTTTTATTTAGATGCATATTTTAAAATATAATTTCAAACTTTGTATATTTTATTTTAGGAGATTAAGTTTTACCTCTAACGCTCTTGCTACCCTGTTTTTGGACTTATAGATACATCTTGCACTACTTATCATACATGCACCATGAGTGCATGATATATGATGATGATGAGCAAGTATCTATGTGTCCAATATTGACAAGTTATGTCGACATCAACGAGAATAGCTCAGCTACAATTAACCAAGGTTCAGCAAAATACGAAAATTTGTGTCATGCTAAAAAACACTATTATTGACGCATCGCTTTTAGAACAGAAGGAAAATTACTAAAACGCGATCAAATAAAAAACTTATTTTTTTATTTTTTTTAGTTTAATAGAAGTTGTCTGCAGAAATCTGCCATTCAGTTATCTAAAAAATGCAGTGCTAGCTGGAACAACAGAGAAAAGGGTTCCCTGGTGTTTTAAATTTTCTTCAAATATCAGGATTGAAGTAAACATTACCCAAATGATCTTTAGGAAGGTTTTTATCCAGCAGTAGAACATATATCGGATTTTTAAAAGTCTTGTGACGATGGCCAAATGTAATATTTCCCTCACAACTACTTTTTTTTACTTTCGCACAGTTTTTTTTTAATTATATCTAAAATATTTCTTATGCTTTTATAGCACCTAAGACTGTATGGCAACAACTAATACCTCCTACATATACTCACGGTCATACTCCCAAATGGGGTAGCCAGAACGTCAGAACTAGAAACACTTCAGCCACATTTGGAAGTTGATAGGGCAAGATGCTAGACATAAAGTATCGTTGGTGATTAGTCTCCAACCGCATAGCCCAAAAACCACTTGAAAAGGCAACATACCCTTAGTTGCCTCTTACGACACCCGTGGGTACAAAGGGGCAGTGACATTCTAAGCCGGCACAACACGGCAATACACGTATTAAATAACCCATTTAACATAAACTAAATGAGACCTTGACTATATTTAATACTATATGAAACTAGTGTATTTTTACTTCAGAATATTATTTACCCTGGCAACTCGTTTATAAAACGCACCATTTTGGATTCGAACCCAAAGCACAAAGGAATGTCTAGCAACTGAACATTCAATGCATAATGTAACACTGATTCTCTAGTCAGCGGTGGATTTCATAAAAGGTGGCGTTTACTGTGATCTGACGACGTTGGTGCCACAATCTTTTAATGAGAATCCTTTGCATTTGAGTTTGATCGCTTTTTCATCGGCATCGTTTAAATTTCGTGCTTGTTTTAATTGTGAGTTTAATTTTCAGTTTACATTTATCAGCAGATGCCAGTACTAAGTTGATTTTTATCGCGGTATTAAAATGTTTTATATTGTATCACATTGTATTGTATTATATGGTATGGGTTAGTGATCGTTATTTATTATTATTGCGGTTTTTTATGTGCGCCTTCTTGAGTATATCTGGCACTACTGAACTGGACACGTTACGCCCATCCTGATGTTGTCTAGCTCTGTTCTCTGCCAAAATAAACAAAATACATTTATGTACTTTGATAAACTACCAAAATCATTACTCTTCATATTGGCTACGCTGTAGTCAAGTAAAATGGAGTTTCAGTATAACTTTTTAGCCAAAATTCCATAATCGATAAGATTGATCACTTTTTATCTCCTAGACAAGCTTTTTGGTCATTTCTATAACTTGAACCCGTAATAGTTTTTAAATTTTAATCAGAGCATGACAATTTACTAAAGAGGGCCACCGTGGGGTTTTAGTCGGTAAGAGTCCGACATACCTTCGTCGCCCCGCCGGGTAATGTCAAACCTATGAGACTCTCCCCATGAAAAAAAAATAAAACAAAAAAAGGGTATGATGTTGAAACGTTTCTTTTAGTTTCACATCTTCTGATAAAAATTCACATACTTTCCTACCTCAAATATATTATTGAAATATTTAAAATTAGGGTCAAGATTCGTTTTGCCACGCTTCGCCAGACCCGTTCATTGCGTCTCCTCACCGAGAGAAGATTGTTACATAATAATTGCCTCAAGACCAAATTTAATAATGACGACAACGATGTCAGCACGAGGTTTAATAGCTTTTCAGGGAAACTCATTTAGATCACCTTTACCTATATGCACGGTTACACACCCAATAAGCGTTAGCTAGAACTTAGGAACCAGCCACTTCTGTAAATTCCAATTATATTGCTCATCTATCCTTTAAAGAGCTCGTACAACACTCACAGGGATATTTTGGGTAGTGCCATCTATAATTATTTTGGAATCACTTACAAGTATTCAATCTTTGACAGGAGCGGTCTCCGTCTAACATAACTCGCATACCACAATCTTAAAAGTCCCATTTTTTGCCATAAGCTCCATTGAATTAGACTCTCAGAAAGTTGCTCTTTTAACAGCAATGTGCTATAATTGCGCAGTCATTGTAATTTTATTTATATAACTGCACAAATGTGAAACGAAACCAACTAGACCTTTTCCTGACCGAATCAACTAAGATTTACAAAAAAAAAATAGGCATAAAAATAAGTCGGAAAACAAAAATCCTATTAAGTTAAAAGGCTCCTTAAAAGAACGAAATAAATGATAAAAGAATAGGAACAAAATCATTTAATATAGGACCATGGTCGCCACTGCTCTAGGCTTTAAGTTTGGGCAGGATTTGTAGACGAAAATAATATAAATGAATAAAAAAAGATGTTTTCGGATGTAAACGAAGCCAGAGAGGTTTGCCAGGATCGTACAAGGTGGCGATCGATAGTCTCTGCCTACCCCAATGGGAACTAACGGCGTGAGAATATGTATGTATGTATGTATGTTTTCGCCTATGAGTATGTGCCACACGGTGAAGATGAATACAAAAATTAAATAAAACTGCCATTTTATCGCTTTTATTTAATTGGCGAATGTGCTTAATAAAGCAAGCGACGAAGTTTTAAAGAAATAGGCTTACATGAAATGAGATCACACAGAGTAACGGTTGATCGTCTTTGCCTACCCCAAAGTGATCATTAGATAAGAGGCATTAGCCTTGAATATACATATGAATGTATCATGAAAATATCTAAAATTTTAATGATTACCTGATGATGTTACATGTGTATGAGACTCAAAGACTCAAACGTTCACGCCCTTTATCCCCGAAGGGGTTAGCAGAGGTACTAATTCTTCATCAAGTGACATGGTCTCTTGTTGTTCAGAGTGCTCACGTTTCGCTTGGACTAGACTATATTGTAACATGACTAAGTACAACTCAGACATTTCAGTTTCCTCACGATGTTCTCCCTCACTTTTAACAACCATGATAAATAAACCACAGATGACTTAAGAAAAGACAATTTGTTGTAGGCTTAACCTGGGATTTGAACCCAAGCTTGTCTGGGTGCAAGGTGGTGTACCACTCATTGGTCTATCACGATTGTATGAGCAGCTGCAATAATCCTGCCCCTTGGTAAATACCCATCACTCAAAACAATCTCTTGTCTAACAAACCGGACACTTTTTTCGTAGTCCGTTCTGTTCGACAGCGTAGTCGAACAGAACGGACTATTTTTATCCGTTCTGTCCTACCGGTATGACAAACGGTAGGACAGAACGGACTAGACGTTTCACATGAACTCACTGTTTAAACAAAATGTAGGTACTCCAAATCAGCGACGTGAACCTGTTGTCAAATTGACTGACTGTTATTATGTATGTATTGGAATAAACAAGCAAAGTCGTAAGAAAATGTTAACAAGTTGACTGAGGCAAGCTTTATGGAAGTTTGAATTTTTCAATGTGTAAAGTTCCGTCTCTACAGTCTTTTATTTTTTAATTTTCAGCTGGCAGCTGCAAAGGAAATTAAAATTGGTGAACAGAATAGCGTCAAAATGAATACTAATTTAAACTTTCAAACTTGTCACGGAGTTATTCGAAGATTGGATAATTTGAATTATTAACAATTCCCAGTTGTACTAGCCATTGATTTTTAATTAACCTTGTTTTATAGTTGGAAATTATAAATTGATTATCAATCACAGAAATATCAAATTAGCTATACAATATTAAAATAGTTACAATGAACTAATGAAGCTGTATTTAATCATTTTGTGACTTAATGCTTTGGAAGCGGTTTTAGCAAAATATATTGCATACTTTTAATCATTAAATAGTAATATCGAATCCCCTTCTTTTGAGGCGAAAACGATTTACCAAATGCTTCTTAATCCCAAAAGAATAAATCACAAAATAGCTTAAACTAAAAATATCCATTCATCATGAGCCATGAAAATAATCCGGCCAAATTGAAATGTCTCCTGAGATGAGACACGGTAGCTCGGAAGCCTTGATGTTTCCCTTAACACCATATGCTCCGTAATTGGATCTCAGTCCCACAGGACGCCAGCGAAACCCAGTTTAATTGCAGGAAGCCAGCCAAGATTCTCCCAAATCGGACCACAGCCGTCCGCTCTGTAATTAAACTATGTTCTAATTACACTTTACAACGACATAGTGTTTTTATTGCATATACTTGGCCCGTATTAAGCGAACTTTTACTGCTTCAATGAACATTCGAATGGCTTGGCTCGAAATATCAGGGATTTCCTTAGTTGTTTCTGTTTAAGCTAGATTAATATGATAAATAATAATGGTATGGTTTCGGGCCTAATCTGAAAGATTAAGAGATGTAACTTGAAGACTGTCCACAGGGTTCTAACGCTAAATGTTAATGTGTGGTTTTGAGCCCTTCAGCGAGGCTAGTATGGGCTGTGAAAAAGACGATATATTTGTGCCTTCATATAATTTACATCCAAGAGAAAAAAATTAGACTCCTATTTTAATATGACACATGAAATTCAAACTTTGAGTACCAATTGGGAAGGACAATAACTAAACGTAATATATATTATAACTGAAACGTTGAAGTAACTAAAGGCATTATATGATAAAAAAAAATCTGTATCTATGTTTATAAAGTAGAACTAATATCATGATAGCTAAAACAATATGTTTACTGTAACCAAACAAAATATGATCATTATTATTTACTTGGAGTCAGTAAAGAGTACGAGTAAATAGCTTGGCTTATTCCAACTTGTGAGATTCATTTTTTGGGTAGCATAAAAATAAAGAACAAGATTTCTTCATGACTTCATCGTATATTTTAAATGTTTCTGACCGCGATAGCTTAATTGAAAGAGAAGGAGCCTATCATGCAGAATTTGCGTTTTTTATCATGTTCATTAACGGTGCGGCTTGAGACCAATCACCAAAAACATTTATTTTACAATTTTCCCTACTTATCTTCCAAAAGTGGCTTAGGCATTTTCTGATCCTGAAGCTCTGGCTTCCTCTTTTTTGGGATTTATAGCCGTAGGTATATGTATAAATGTATGTATAAACGGTGAAAAAAACATCGTGAGGAACGAGGTCGCGGGTTCGAATCCCGCCTGTGTCGAATTTTTTCTTTCCTTTATTTATTCTTTATTTATTAGTAATAATCCCCACATGAGGTTTTCATGAACAAAAAGATTTAAATTATCGTGAGGAAACCTGTTTAACCAAGATGTACTTTGTCACGTGACAGTGTATCTAATACTAATAATGCCCAAATGAGGTTTTCATGAACAATGAAATGCTGTGTAGTATCGGCTTAGAACAGCACTATCCCATGTCTTCCGGTGGGTGTTAGTAAGAGGCGACTAACGGTATTAGGTCTTTTAAGGGAACAACCTTTATTTTACCGTGTTTTCCCCACTCAACTTTTCCAAAAGTGGCTGAGGAATTTCTAATTCCTTAGTAGAACACTGTAAAAACAATACTGTAGCCAGTGGTTCCAATAAAAAAATACTATACCACTTTTCAAAATTACTTTGGGGAAATAAAGTAAAATTACAGTGTTGTCGTGGAGCCGCAGCCACATCACCCAAGAATCAATTACTTAGTCTTTACCTTTCGTCTCTTACGCTTGCCGCTGACAACACAGCTAAAAGAACAAAAAAAAATGAGGATTAAAGTCGAAGCTCGAAAGGTTTGTCATGATCGTACCAAGTGGCGATCGATCTTTGCCTACCCATAAGAAGGAAAGTTGGCCAAAGGGTACCTACTAGTAGATTGTACTGGAAACAGCTTCTTCCACATACACCAAAAATACATACAATCATAAACTCACGGCTATATAACCTTAAGTGGGGCAAAGATTGATAAATAAAGGTTCTTGGCCCCAATACCCATAGTCGCCTCTTACAAACACTCACGGGCAGTAATGAGGTAGTGCTGTTCTAAGCCGACACTACACAGCTAATATAATGTTGGTGATAATACGTTGCATCCTTTTGACTCAAAATATTAACTCATTCCAAGCAGAATCATCTATTCTGTATTACTTTTACGACATCCTTCATCGTCGAAACAAAACGAAATATTGTGATAATTTTACAAGCCATAAAGCACGAGAGCCGTACGCCTTCGAATGCTTTCTTCCCGGTCATTGGACTGAGAGAGATAAGACTTGCCTTGCAGAGCTCTTCATTGAATTTCAATTGGAAATGATACATTATTTCTGTTAAGTATATTATCTTCAATTTACAAATCATTTGAGACCGAAGTATATTCCTTCATTTCGATACGGCCTTCTGTAACTGGGCCTATGTATAAAACAATGTGTATAATAATAAATAGACTGAAAGGTGAAACAGCGGCCAAGTTACTCTTTATTAAATATAACTTGTACAAATTTAATAAAAAATATATCCCTTTTAGCCCTGTGGTAAGGAACTTAGGCATTATGATTGATAGCGATTTATCTTGGGTACCTCAATTAGAATTGGTAAGCCGAAGGATATTTGCGTCAGCGGGCTCCCTCAGGAGACTGCGTAATTTTCTATCTACTGCTACCAAAACTGCGTTAGCTCAATCTCTATTCCTTCCAATTTTGGATTACGCTGATTCCTGTTATCCTGATTTAACGGAAGAACAACTTAATAAACTAGAGCGTCTCCAAAACTTATGCACCAGATTTGTTTTTGGATTGCGTAAGTATGATCACGTCTCTGTTTATCGTACTAAACTTAAGTGGCTTCCTATTCGCCTCCGCCGCAATGTGCATACTTTGTCCCTCCTTTACTCTATCTTGTTCAATCCTGCCACCCCCTTCTATCTAAAAGAACGTTTTAAATTCCTCTCTTCTTCCCATAACCTCAATTTACGTTCAGACCATAATCTTAAATTATCTATTCCCTCTCATTCAACCAATTTCTATGGCTCCTCTTTTTCTGTACACGCTGTGCAATTGTGGAACGCACTTCCTGTGGAGGTGCGATTGGCTAAATCCCTGAATGTGTTCAAAGATCTGGTGAAACAACACTATCTCACTGAAGCGCTGTAATACTGTTGCTTTTTAAACTATATATATTTAATATATTTCTAAAACGTATATGTGTATTTTATTTAGGTATTTGTATTGCTTGTATATATAAAAGTATGTAGTTATTTATGCATGTGTTCATATTCGTTAAATATCTATATTATTTTGTATGATTAATATTTATATTGTTATTTAAATTAAATAAGTTAGTTTTAAGTAAGCTTAATAGATTATTATGTTTTTTTGGCCTTGTTTTGTGCATCTACCCAAATAATTAATTTATCGATCTCACCTTCCAAAGGTTGTCTGGAAGAGATCGCTTTTAGCGATAAGACCGCCAATTGTACCTCACTGTAAACTGTTTGATCATATTATTATTTTTGTAAATGTGTGTCTGATGTGCAATAAAGAGTTATTCTATTCTATATATGTAAAATTGATCTTTTTTGCATAGTGTTAGCGGTTCCGTTTCCGTTTCCGCTTCCGTTAACATTTACTTTTGACATCTGTTTCTGTTTCTGCTTCCGTTCCTTTGCATCTCTAGTTTTAACAATGTCGCTTCAGTATTGAGATGTTTTAAATATATCATAATAACTAAGTTACACCAGAAACATGAATTATCGAGGTATTCCCCACCGACCAACTAAATCCGTACAACTCAAAACCGACCAACTAAACTATTCCCCACTGACCAACTAAATAGTTGGTCGGTGGGGAATGATTAAATTTGACTACTAGGTATTCCCCACCGACCAACTGATCTTTATTAAGGGTGGGTAAGTAGTTGTAAAATTTTCGTCAGTATAAAAACATCAAGTGGTAAAAAAACTTAGAAATTTGGTGCAATATGTTGTCGGTTTTTATCCGTTTCTGTGACATAACCGGGTGATATAAATCCATGCATAGTATTATCAACTCATTTTTTTTTATTTCCAGAAACTCATAAAGGATAAATAGAACATTTCGAAAGGCTATATTTAATCATAACATACATAACATAAACGTTTACGCCGAATATCCCCGAAGGGGTTGGCAGAGGTACTAATACTTCTGAACATCACGTGACTTTGTCACCTGGTGTTCAGAGTACCCACGTTTTGCATGGACAGTGTACTCACGTGATAGGGGGCAGGCCTATCGCCGTTTTGTACGAATACACTGTCACATGACTAAGTACAACTCAGCCATGTGGGTTTCCTCACGATGTTTTCCATCACCGTTAACAACCATGATAAATTAACCACACATATGTCTTTAGAAAAGACAAATTGGTGTAGGCCCGACCCAGGATTTGAACACTAGTCGTTTCCACGATAACCGAGTGTTCTACCCACTGGGCTATCACGGTTGTTATCACTTAAATATATTTAATATGAATCGTTAGTGAAATATTGTAATATGTTAATAAAAGAATAATTTTGTTTGTGATGTTTTGGTTTAATCAAGTTTACATTACTAGTCTTTACTACATTCCCAAAAAGAAAATTTTCTATTTTCTAATATTATATGGGTCCTGGTACAAAAATTTGTCGTCTGCAAATAGGATAATTTTACCAATTACTTATCAACTGCTAAATTTAACGTTAATTTGCCTCCCGCCTATCACGTGATTACACTGTCCAAGCAAAACGTGGGTACCTACTCTGGACACTAGGTGACGCAGTCACGTGATGTTTCGAAGTATTGGTACCTCTGCCAACTCCTTCGGGAATATACGGCGTCAAAGTTTGAATTCAAGTTTAAAAATGGTATTATAAATTAGTGAAATCTGCAGAAAATATATATATATACATATAAAAAACAGTTAAGCTTGTTTATTTTATTAAAGCTGCATTTATATTAATGCTACCCTGGTACTTAAAATGTAAAAAAACATCTAAATTTATTAAAAAATTCTAAGTTATTTTACCTCTTGATGTTTTTGTACTGGCGAAAATTTTACAAGTATACAAACCCATTCCTATATGAAACACCATGTACTTACTTGTTTCTGTCAAAAAAAAATAGTTGGTCGGTGGGGAACGAATTAGTATTTATTTTCTAATAATATATTAACCGTACAACTAGTTGTACGGTGGGGAAATATTTTCAAAAATCATTACCAACCGTACAACTAGTTGTACGGATTAGTTGGTCAGTGGGGAATACCTCAATTATCGAGGTATTCCCCACCGACCAACTAAATCCGTACAACTCAAAACCGACCAACTAAACTATTCCCTACTGACCAACTAAATAGTTGGTCGGTGGGGAATGATTAAATTTGACTACTAGGTATTCCCCACCGACCAACTGATCTTTATTAAGGGTGGGTAAGTAGTTGTAAAATTTTCGTCAGTATAAAAACATCAAGTGGTAAAAAAACTTAGAAATTTGGTGCAATATGTTGTCGGTTTTTATCCGTTTCTGTGACATAACCGGGTGATATAAATCCATGCATAGTATTATCAACTCATTTTTTTTTTATTTCCAGAAACTCATAAAGGATAAATAGAACATTTCGAAAGGCTATATTTAATCATAACATACATAACATAAACGTTTACGCCGAATATCCCCGAAGGGGTTGGCAGAGGTACTAATACTTCTGAACATCACGTGACTTTGTCACCTGGTGTTCAGAGTACCCACGTTTTGCATGGACAGTGTACTCACGTGATAGGGGGCAGGCCTATCGCCGTTTTGTACGAATACACTGTCACATGACTAAGTACAACTCAGCCATGTGGGTTTCCTCACGATGTTTTCCCTCACCGTTAACAACCATGATAAATTAACCACACATATGTCTTTAGAAAAGACAAATTGGTGTAGGCCCGACCCAGGATTTGAACACTAGTCGTTTCCACGATAACCGAGTGTTCTACCCACTGGGCTATCACGGTTGTTATCACTTAAATATATTTAATATGAATCGTTAGTGAAATATTGTAATATGTTAATAAAAGAATAATTTTGTTTGTGATGTTTTGGTTTAATCAAGTTTACATTACTAGTCTTTACTACATTCCCAAAAAGAAAATTTTCTATTTTCTAATATTATATGGGTCCTGGTACAAAAATTTGTCGTCTGCAAATAGGATAATTTTACCAATTACTTATCAACTGCTAAATTTAACGTTAATTTGCCTCCCGCCTATCACGTGATTACACTGTCCAAGCAAAACGTGGGTACCTACTCTGGACACTAGGTGACGCAGTCACGTGATGTTTCGAAGTATTGGTACCTCTGCCAACTCCTTCGGGAATATACGGCGTCAAAGTTTGAATTCAAGTTTAAAAATGGTATTATAAATTAGTGAAATCTGCAGAAAATATATATATATACATATAAAAAACAGTTAAGCTTGTTTATTTTATTAAAGCTGCATTTATATTTATGCTACCCTGGTACTTAAAATGTAAAAAAACATCTAAATTTATTAAAAAATTCTAAGTTATTTTACCTCTTGATGTTTTTGTACTGGCGAAAATTTTACAAGTATACAAACCCATTCCTATATGAAACACCATGTACTTACTTGTTTCTGTCAAAAAAAAATAGTTGGTCGGTGGGGAACGAATTAGTATTTATTTTCTAATAATATATTAACCGTACAACTAGTTGTACGGTGGGGAAATATTTTCAAAAATCATTACCAACCGTACAACTAGTTGTACGGATTAGTTGGTCAGTGGGGAATACCTCGAATTATCATGATTTCACAAAATTAACGAAATCAAGATTTTCAAAAAAATTTACATCAAAATCGGCAGCTCTAGCAAGATTGCTCCCATAGTCTTTTTTTTTCTTCACTAACAGGGCTTTAGAATGATATATGATTCAACTTGATTGAGAGACATTCAACATGGGGACCAAAATGCTCATCCTCCTTTGCGTTTGAAATAACACCAAAAGAGCGTGAGATTAACAAAGAATGGTCGGTGATGGGTAACGAATAATTATGAGTTAAATTACACATTAACAACCGTCCTACACCAATTTGTCTTTTCTATAGTAATATGATTGTTTAATTTATCATGGTTGTTAACGATGCACAGTGGTACCGCCGCCATACAAGGGCGGTCATAAATACCTTACTCTCTTAATTTGCATTTTTTTTGGGTAAATCAATAAAATAACGTTTAAGATTGTATACTAATGATGTATTTAATTGTTAGAAGTAAATAAAGAAGTAAAAGTATACCACCACCATGATTTTTAAACAATTCAAAGAAATAAAATAAATAGGTATAAATATATTAATTTATTTCTAATGATAACTACGAAATATCTACTTTTTGGTATTAATAAAATTGCCAATTTACTATTTTTACCATAAAAAATACATTACAACTATTTCTATTTTAAACTTACAGCTAAGTATACATGCATCTCTTACTAAACTGAAAAAAAGTACTACAAATAAATTAGAATATAAATCAAACTTATAATAGATGTAACACTTCTTTAGACATAACACTTTTCTTCTGACGGGGGAGTTTTCGAAGGCCAGTAATAAATGGATCCAAACTGAGTAAAAGTCTATTTAGCAAAACCGAATTACTAACTTCTCTTGACATCTTGCGCGTGTGATCTCGTCTGAAGGACTTATAGAATTTATTGGTTGATTCAGCTGCCTCTTCAGATAACTCCCCGAACGATACTAAAACGTGTTGCGCTACCTGAGCCCCGTGAATGAGCACTTTGTGGACGGAAGCTGGAGGGTTCAACCACGGATATTCTTGAATCAAAAGACGCGCGGTTTCTAATTCATATTTCTCGAAAATTACTTAAAATATGTTTATGTTTCTGTGCAACTGTTCCACCATGTTCCAATAGCCATACCCAAAATAAATGCATCCCTGTAAAGGTACATTTAATCGTATAACCTGGAAAGAAAAGTTAAAACTGTTATATCGGGTTTTGAGAATTTGGTAATTTTGAGTCTACGCAGTAGTCTTTAAGAACTCGTAGAAGCTACATAGGCAGCTCTTGGCGGCTGAATGTTTTTGTATTCGAAAGAAGACACTTTAATCTTAAAATTGTACTATGTGAGAACCATTGACGATATCTGACATACTCTTAAAACTCTAGGAAAAGTCAAAATAATGTTTATTTTTAAACAAAATATTGTTGTACATTAGAAGGGACAATCATGTTCTAATATGACAGATAACATGTTTAAAATGTACCTGAATTGTAATACATACCTTGATCTTGGAAATCCATATCCCGGAAGTCACTCACAAACAATGCAATTCTGAGAATTCACTACCGCATAACAATGTTCTAATGAGTCACTGATAACGGCGAGCATAAGGGTAAGATGCTTTCACTTTGAGGGTCAAAAGCAAATTGTTCTCAAATGAAAAGGGTGACATATTTATACTTTTTGGATAGCTTGTTTATCGGTTTATCGGTAAAAACAATAAAATGAATAGTATTTGATAGTCGACTTTACCGATTAATGGCCTATGGCGGTACCACTGTGCGATGAGGGAAAACATTGTGAGGAAACGCACACGTCTAAGTTGTACTTTGTCATGTGACAGCAGAGCAAAACGTGGGTACTCTGAACACCAGGTGACGATGTCATGTGATGTTCAGAAGTATTCATACCTCCGCCAACCCCTCCGGGATATACGGCGTGAACGTTTTAGTTTGAGTGTATCACAGATGAGTTCTAAAAAACCGCGTAGTAGGAATAAGATAGTCACCTCAAACAACACTCGCGGTTAGTAATACGTAAGTCTACTCGGTTCATCAAATGCCAGTCAATCTACAAGCTAGACTTTACACAATAAAATGAATCTTTCCAGTTAGTATGAACGTTGTATATGTGATTTAGAAGCATTATTTATAGGTTACAGTAAAGCCAATAAGCTATAGAACCGCCAAGCGAGTTCAATGCAATGTTTATCTCGATACTGTGTAAGACATCGGATGTGTACGTGACCGTTTCATACAAACACAGTAGACAAGAGTCGCCTCGGGCTGGTCTTACCAGTGGTTCTCGATATGAAATGCATTATGAGTCATTTTAGGGGTCCGCATTGAAAAAAAACAAGAAACCTATTAGAGAGCCTTCGTTTACTTCTTTCGGCTGTCTGCCCGTCTCTTACTAGGGTTTGCTAATTTAAAATAAAATAAATATTTAAAGGGGGATTAAAACGATGTTTTTGCTGTTTAATATATTTACGTATGTTCGAGGCACTAAGGGCGCGAGTCTGCCTCGGACCTGCCAGGTTTTTAAATATTTATTCACATTATTATCGTACGGAAATAGTTCGAGGATTGCTGATTTTAAAACCGTTCCTTTCGAGGAACCGTTCTAGATAACTCTGAGCCCTATGCTTAGCTGCATATTTTTACCGAAAAGACTACTCCCTGAAAAAATGCTTAAAGTAAAATCTCAAATCACTCAAACTCAAACGTTGAAGCCGTATATCCCCGAAGGGGTTTTCAGAGGTACTAATACTTTTTAATATCCCGTGACATTGTCACCTATTGTTTAGAGTACCCACGTTTTGCTTGGATAGTGATAGTGTTCTCACGTAATAGAGGGCAGACCTTTCGCCTTTTTATACGAATAAACAATCACATGACTAAGTAAAACTAAGCCATGTGGGTTTCCACGCGATTTTTTTCCTCACCGTTAACAACCATGATAAATAAACCACACAAACGTCTTAACAAAAGACAAACTGGTATAGGCCTGAACCGGGATTTAAACCGTCATCGTCTGGACGATAAGCGGAGTTCTACCCACTGAACTATCACGGTTGATAAGTTAAATCAGGTTTAATAACAGATTAGTTAAACTTAGCATAAGTAAACGTACTTCTAACATTCTAAGGATTAATTGCCTCTACATACATACATATACTCACGGCTATAAATCCCTTAACGGGGAAGCCAGAGCTTTGGAAAGAAAAATTCCTCAGCCACTTTTGGAAGTTGATTGGAGAAAAGATGGTAATAATAAATGTTTTTGGTGACGGGTCTCCAACCACATCGCCCAAAAATCACTTAAAAAGCCCCTATACCCTTAGTCGCCTCTTACGATCAGCCACGGGTAGAAATGGGGTAGTGTTATTTTAAGCCGACACTACACGGCACCGCTTCTGAGCTATCAAATTTGATTAAACTTATTAGTATTTAGTTAGCTATATTAAGTTAGTTAGTTATTATGTTATGTTATATGTAGTAATAGTAGATTATAACACTTATTTATACTCTCCCCAATAACTCTTTGCATACCCCTATGGCACGAAATGACATGAACAAATAAGTAAGAACAAGAAAATAAGAATAAAAATATACGGATAAAACTAGCTAGATGTGGTTCTACTTCAGGCCTAAGAATAGAAATTTCGCTAAATGCGATCTCATCCAGACACCCTTTGGATGGTCTCAATGGTCTTGGGATAAGATCAATATTTTATGGTCATATTAAGTAAATGTCCTAACACTTAAAGGAAACATAAACTATAATATATACACTGTGAAATATATAATTTTGCTGTAGCCTAAACACAATCACAAAATAGGAAAGAACTTTTGTATTTTTCTCAGAACTTGAATCCTAAAAGTCGCTGGTTTATAGTAGGAGATTATAGAGTGAGACAATCAGAATTTTGCATTATGCATGAAAACGGAAAAGCACGATGGACGCCTCTGGCGAGCTCTTGGAATGTATACTTTTGATCGCTTCTGAAACCCTGGTTGGTAGCACAAAAAACTGATGCTGTTTTCTCGTAAACTTAAGAAAGTGGCTCTCGGGTATAAAGAAGTCTTTGTCCTTTAAAACATTTCATATTGAGAGAAAATAAGACGGCTAAATTGGTTGTTGGTATTGACGTCACAAACATAATTTATCCTGCTGTAACATATCCTTAGGAACACATCAGTAATCCTTTGTTTAACCCCGAATAAATCTATGCTAACCTAAATTATTACATCAATTTTTTAAATATGAACGTGACAGTGACAGACGTGACAGATGTACTAATACATAATTTGAATGTTTTTGTTCATGAAAACCTCATGTGGGGATTATTACTAATAAATAAAGGAAAGAAAAACCACGACACAGGCGGGAATCGAACCCGCGACCTCGGGTATACGCCCCCGTCGCTCTGCCAATTGAGCTACCGTAGAGGTCGCGGGTTCGATTCCCGCCTGTGTCGAGGTTTTTCTTTCCTTTATTTATTAGACGTACTAATGCTTTGTTTAGTCACCTGGTTTTAAAAGTATTCCTCGTGATAACTTTGAAAACTAAACTTCTCATATGACTTGACTTGAGAAAAGACACATTGGTGTAATCGCGGCTCAGGATTTGAACTTACGTCTCTTGCAGGAGACGGTGTGGTCCTACTGAGATATCAAGGTCCTATTAGTAATATTTTCGCAAACTTTAATCCTGCAAAACGAGTATTGGTTTTAGTTCGGCCCATAGTTCCATGCAAATATATCATTTTAATGGAGCCATAAATAATTAACCGTTTGGTACGTAATAATCTCTCAAATCAGACTCAAGCTCTATGGTCACGCCGTAAATGCCCGGAGAGATGGTAGAGGTACTAATAAAACAGTTTAGGCATTTGTGCTGGATAATGATTTTTATTATGATGGGAGAAACAAACAAATTATGATGATGATTCATTGATAAAATAAAGATTTTTCACTCTTTCCTGTCTTTAGTACTGTTGAATATCACGAGACATTAGTATCACCTTCAGTTCAGAGTATCCTTTTGCTACGGTTGTTTTACATGCTAGGGGCACGCCTAACGCTTTTTTGCACAAAACACTGTCTCATGTCTAAGTAGAATTTAATCATGTGGGTATCCGATGTTTTGCCTTATATTTAGCAACCTTGACAAATAAATTACACATAAGACTTAAGAAAAAACACATTGATGTAGGTTCGACTCAGGATTCGAACTTCGTGCATGCACCTGCATTAGAATCAATGGTCTTCCCACTGAGATATATATTTCCTCATTAAAAAACTTTAGAATAATAATTATATAGCACAACATTTCTTTTCGTGAAGCAATAAATAGATGTTAACAAAGTGAATAAAAGATCCTCTCAAGGTTACGATATAAAACCTATTTACAAAACCTATCGAATTTCCTGTCAACTTTTTGTTATAAGTAAATATTTTAGTTGTTGACTGTTTGTTGCTATATCGTTATATTCAATCAAATGTATTAACTGTTGTATTTTACTGAATATTGTCGCTTCATCTAAGAGTTACTTTTTTTTTTGGAAAATCATAAAGGAAATAGAAAATCAGAGAAAGTGTCTAGCCTATTAGATTGGATGAATGAAGCAAATTTTTATAAGTTAGTAAATTTATACTCACATTTGATAACATTTAGTTATTTCCTACTCTGTATGAGATGTAGTAAGCGAAACCTACTTGTACAAGACCGGTGCACAATGCCGTTTCTCTCTCGATTTGCTATTTTTTACAGCAAACCGAACCTATTTGTTAAAGGAAGCGAAGAAAATTGTGAAACCTTTATGCAGTTTCTAATAAAATGTCGGTATAAATCTTTAAAGCCGCAACGCCTGTCGACGGGTGGGCTATTCTGTTATAGTAGACAAGGATATTCTATTACACACCTATTTTATTAGCCCTATCCGTTCCAAAGCTTTGTGGCGCATTTTTCATGCTGTACCGACCACTCCTTAATATTCCTGCTTTAAATAAACGTTTATAGCCGAGGAATATTTTGTATTTGAAACATGCGATACGTTTTTGTGACGTTGAACAATGACTACTGAAGGCAATTTGTTCGTTGTCGGGTAAAGTTAGTTACTTTTAAAATCTACCCAAATAATTAATTTATCGATCTCACCTTCCAAAGACTGTCTGGAAGAGATCGCTATTAGCGATAAGACCGCCAATTGTACCTCACTGTAAACTGTTTGATCATATTATTGTTTTTGAAAATTTGTGTTTGATGTGCAATAAAGAGTTATTCTATTCTTCTATTCTAAAGTGTTTGGCTCTTGGCTGGTCTCTGGTTTGATTCACAGAAAATGCACTAGAAATGTAATTTGTGAGCTTCCTTTGGTTTTAAGGATAGTAAAGACTGATTTGGATAAGATTACATGCCTGCTGGATAATTGGCAAATCGCCATATCATGGTAAGACTCATATCATGGTATCATTCCAGGGAGAGCCCTGAAAAAACGTATTAGCTGTGTATAGTATAGTATAGTATAGTATATATATAAAATAATAGTTCATGTATGGGTTCATAGTACTAGTAATAACTGAGTTAAAGTCTCTTGTAACTTTTAATGCAAATAATTGTATAAGAATAAATTCTACATACATACATATACGCACGGCTATATCCATACATCTAGGGATTAATAGACGTGAGTATATGTATGTATGTATGTATGCACGGCTATAAATCTCTAGAAGGGGTAGCCAGAGCTAGGGAATTAGAAATTTCTCAGCCACTTTTATAAAATTCTGTGGTGAAAAAATGGTAAAATAAAAGTTGTTGGTGATGGGTCTCCAACCACATCGCCCAAATATCCCTTAAAAGCCCCAATACCGTTAGTCGTCACTTACGTACACCCACCGGAAGAAATGGGGTAGTGCTATTCTGAGCCGACACTACACCGCTAAATTCTAACCTTTTGTTATTATTCGCTTCCGTCCAATAGACATGTTGTTTAAAAACATTAGGCAAAATCGTCTTCTTCTCTAATTGCATGAAAAATTTTCAATGTGCCTAACTTTGTCACCAATTAAAATAAACTGTAATTTAAACAACATACATATATCCAAAAATCACTTAAAAAGTCCCGATATCCTTAGCCGCCTCTTACGAATACCCACAGGAAAATGGGCTAGAGCTATTCTAAGCCGACACACAGTTACAATGAATTTAAATAGTTACATAACTTCCTACCTTTGCGTCAAGAAAACTCAAAAACTGGGAGAACCTAAGTACCTGTTCTCAGCAACTGTTGAAATAAAACGTAAAACATTTTCGATAAAAACAATATGCATTTTTTTTACATTTGTGAGAAAATATTCATGGTCTATTGAAGAATAATGAATGTAAGGGAAGCGAGAGAGATTTATTCGCAGTACAGACGTTTAAGGTCGATAAAATTCAAAAACATAAATTAATAGAAACATTCACACAAACAATTACAATGGAAAAAAACATGATAATAGTAATAGAAAAAAAATATGAAACACAACATAGTATAATCGTGCAAAGTGGCGTTCGAAAGTCTCTGTCTACTCGAATGAGAATAATAGGCTTGAGTATGAGCTCGAGTTGTGCTATTTAGAACCAATTAAGACAAGAAACTTATACAATATAAAGAAAAATTCAAAATGAAACGTACGTAAGGTATCGCTCTTAAGAGAGGTGCCAAAATATATAAAAATTCTAAAGATGAACCATTACAAATTTAATTCATCTAAAATTATACTCACAAGACTCACTCAAGAATTTTAAAACATACATAGGTACATACATGTAAATATACATATTCACGGCCTAACTTAGGAGTTGATAGGGGACAAGATGGTAAAAAAAAGTATCGTTGGTCTGTGTCTCCAACCGTATCGCCCAAAAACCACCTAAAAAGCCCCATACCTATAGTCGCCTCTTACGACACCCGTAGGTAGAAAGGGATACTGACATTCTAAGCCACGGAAATATATAACGACAAATTAATCTGAAAACAATGCTACATAAGCGTGAATTGTGACAAAAACATGTCGTGTTACTACCTATTGAAAACAGAGCCTTTGTTCATAGTATCATCAATACTAGAACATGACCTGATTCGTGTATTTTGTACATACTTATTGCATTGGTTTATTTTTTTAATAGTTTATGTTTATGTTTTAAGGGTCTTTCAACAAGAACTCTGTTTTTAAAACAAATAATAATGAGGATGATTCGATGTTTTATCGTAGTTAGGTATTACGAGAAGAGAAAAGTTCGGCAATTATAATAGAAAAATGATATCTAGCAAATATCCACCACGACCACGCTGGCAGAAGTGAATGCTTTCATCAAAAATTTTATTCACATTTTGGCAAAATGTCGGCTTTATTTTGGCTATCATATCACGGATTTTGCGTTTTAAGGCTGCAATCAATTCCATTAGTGCCGTATAGAGTCTGTCCCTAACATAGCCCGACAAAAAGAATCTAGTGGTATTAAATCACACGATCTGGCTGGCCATTTAACGGCAGAATTTCGTGAAATAAATTTGGTTTGCAATACATTGATCGTCTCATTGGCTGTGAGACTTATCACCGTCTTGTTGAAACCACAAGTCAGTGATAATCATGTCATCAATGATAGGCCAAAATTGCGTTCTTAGAATCTCGTGAACCAATGATTGTTACCGCGCTTCGAACTTCATCTTCGAAAAAAAATATCGGCTTAATTATGCCTCCAGACCATATAGCGCACCTAAGGCACGCAAAGACTTCTCAAAAACCGTCTTTCTCAAAATCCGGTTGTAAAATGGATTGCCAGATCGTGGGATTTAAAAATACTGGATTACTTTTTCTCGGGCTATCTTAAGAACAGAGTCTATACGGAGCCAATTGAAATGATTGCAGCCCCAAAACAGATCCGTGTGTGATAACCGAAATAAACATGATATTTTGCCAGAAAGTGATCAAAATTGTTGATGAAAGAATTCACTACTGCCAGCGTGGTTATAATTTTTCATTCATACTTGCCAAACTTTTCTCTTATTGTAATACCTAACAACAATAAAAAATTTAATCGTCTTCATTCATATTTTTTTTAAACCAAAGTTCTTGTTGAAAGACCCTGTTTATGGTGTTTATATTGTGATCCAAAAATATACGAACAAATTTATTGAAGGGAAGCTTCATTTTCGCTTTTTATTTCCTTTCTCATTCAACACCGCATAGACTATTCGACCGATCAGGACTCAGGACCAGGAGGCCTAGCACGAGCACTATTTGATATCGGTTAGAATGAAATAACAGTATTCGATACTAAGTAAGTGCCTAAGAGATAGCAGTTAACTGTTTTATAACACGCGATATCTCGTTTATAGATATGCAAGAAAAGAAAAGCAATGCAGAAGGGCAAGCACGAGCGCTATTTTATCGACATGATAACGGTTAGAATGAGATGGCAGTATACGATACTAAGTAAGTAGAAAGAAAGAGATGGCTGCTTTATCCCACGCGATAACTAGTTTAAACACCGCTCGTACTAGCCGGGCAGGATCACGATCGCTATTTTATCGTCACTCTGTCGGTTAGAATGAGATAAAAGTATACGATACAATGTCAGTGCGAAAGAGATGGCTATTTTGTACCATGCGTTATCTAAGTAAAAGTGTTCGTGCTAGCCTTGCAGGAGATGGATTTAACGGACTGATAATTTAAAAAAGTTTAATTAAGAATAATCAAATTAAACTACAAAATGGATATGTTTATGAGCGCGTGACTGAAAGTATATAAACTTAATAGTTTTATATAGATTTACCATTCCAGTCTTTTGGACTCGTATCACACTGCTTTTCTAAATATAGTGTTTATTAAACGAATAAAAGCATTGTTCCAAAAAAAGGGTAAACACAACTTCAGAGTTATAATGGCAAATAGCAAGGCATAAATTGCAAAAGTTTCAATACCTTAAGGCACTTCTTACGACACTCTCAGGAAGAAATCGTTTTTTGTTGCTCTAAGCATTCATAGTTTCTAAGATACAGAATTGTATAATAAGTGTAAGCTTATAATAAATGAGTGTGCTATGATTGGCTATTATACTGTATAATTTATACTATTTATAATTGATAAACTATATAGTTTTATTGTGTAATCATATTATTTACCTATTTAATAAGTATTAGTGGTATCGTGTATGAATAATGAGATACTTGTTTGACTTTACTTCAAAACAGCTCACGCTGATTAAAATAATGATTGTAATTAAATCCATAATTTTAGTAAATACTCATTTCTAAAATGTTATTATTTATTTATAAATGAGTTATAATAATGATTATGTAAATTTGAGTAAAGTATTATTAATAAGACTGTCAGTTGATTTGAGGTTAGGTAAGGTATAAATATACGATCTCTGTTTTTGCGGGGGCAATTGTCAGTAGTCCGTTGTATCGGCAAGTGGTTGTGAAAGATGAAATTATACGAAGTGTACCGCTATTTTGGGTTTTTATTTCAAAACCTCCACACTCCCTGAAGTTGACCCTACAACTCAGAAGTGAGGATAGGCGAAAAATATCACGTTTTTCGTACTGCGCCTACGTAAGTACCCTGTTCTTTTTTTTTGTGTTTGCGTAATTAGAATCCTTGGTATGTTGAAATTGCCTTCTTCTTTATAAAATAGCATCCATAAACAGTCGTAAATAATAAAGTCTATTTCAATTGAAGGCAAGAAAGTATTTTAAAAGAATTTTCATTTATTCTCAAAAACATAGGGGCGATACATAAGAGTGTTAATCTGTTACATACTTGAGCCTGATATCTAGTCCTTTTTTTTTCCGATAGCTCAGATTGTTTTTTTTTTCAAAGCTACTGTTTGTCAACTTATCGATCTGAAGATTGGTATAGAGCTCTGATTATCGAATAATATTGAAATGTTGGATCGATATACCGTATAGTGAATTTTCTAAAACATTTTTCGTTTATGATTGTGAGTACACGTGCGAAAACAGTACACTTTGAAATTATGACATATGGCATTACAACATCTGTTTAAAGCATTACATGTGATGCTACGATCTAACAATTCCTACTATCAGGCGTGTGGTGTTGTGTAATTAATTAAATATTTCGTGTAATGGGAATATAAATATATCACATGAGGTAGAATAGCAGTGTTATAGGTAGTTATAGAATTACGTGAGCGAGTAAGACGGGATTAGAGAAGAAATGTATCCATTACTTTTTAAATATTTATACGTTTTTGAATAAAGTTATTTTGTCATCATACTTTTACTCGCGTTTATTTAACTCAAGTGTGGTCCAGGCTTAGGACTAGCAATGTGCATGGATTCATTTGATGTTTACAAAGATTCGAAATGTATGTCAAGATAACACGATTTTAAATATCAAACAATTATCAAAATCAATCAATAAATTATATTGAACTCGATTTTAGAAATAAATTGAATGTCCCGGTGCTAATCCAAAATTATGAAAACTTAATGCATTAGTTGTAAACCTAGAAAACTACAATTTGATTTTAATGTAGTAAGAGTTTTAGTTACACTGAATTAAATAAAATACATGCCTGAGACGAATGTTGACGGGATTCATCGATGTTGACCGAACTCTTTGAATACAATTTAAAACTTTATGCTATTATATTTAAAACAACTATTGACTTTAGGATATTTTTATTGCTATCATTTTAAGTATCACTTTCATTTGCTTACCCATACGTTCGTTACCGATCAATCACGCAGCATCACACTGCAGTGCTCTATGGTAGTGTAATGGAATGAAATGTAGTGCCAAGCTAAGTGTGATGTTTGGAATGGTCGAGTAATGTGTAATGTATCAGTACGCGTCCGAGCGATATTACGTGTGATGCATTGCTCGCATTGCTTACACCATGCCTGGTTGTGAGTATCCAGGTTGTTTTTTTTATATTTTGTACAAGTCAACTGCAAACTTACTATAGGTTTACTACAAATTACTACTACTACTGCTACTAAAATTTTAGCAACACTGTAAGTTTAAAAAAATAAAATAAAAAAATATTGAGGCCTTTTATGTTTATAAATCTAGTTTTGGAACATAATACGAAGGAACACATAGTTGTTTTAATACTCATCATGATGCATAATATCTTTATTATTTATTTTAAATTTGAGATAGTCACCCGCTTATTGTAGTGTCTTCATATTATTCACGTAAGAGGTAAAAACGTCAATATCAAAATATATAAACCAAGTAGGTATTATACATTTTCTTCGGCCCCCTGTAAAGCTGTACAAAGCGTGTGTAAGATAATACCGTGAATCCGTAAGAGAATTACATGACCAAGGATTAATACAGTAACTGTTTAAATATTAGTTTGCAATACAAAGTCAGATTAAACATTTTGAAACTTTTAACAACTACCTTCTAATAAAATAGTCAGCCGTACATTTGTTATCAGTGAAATATTTAAGTTACATTTGCGAAGGTCGCCTTTAATTTCAATAAAAGAAAATTGGATTTGCGTTATACTAATTGTTAGGCCCATTGAGATCAAAGAAGCTAAAGTATGTGTACTGAGGGTTGGCTTGATTGTTTACTAAGCTGAAATTTGTCAGTTTCAGTTCTCCACCATAGACCGAGAAGAGAGCAGGAGTCGTAGCCTCAGTTACGATAGATTGAGCGCAGAATTGGCATGGAGGTGCCAAAAAAAAAACACCAGTCAACACGGAGCTGTTGGAGATGACAGGAAGCGTTATGCTGAACGACCGTGGGTATTACGGGAGCGTAGTACCGAGGTCAATCGACAACCGTGGGTATTACGGGAGCGTGATACCGAGGTCAATCGACAACCGTGGGTATTACGGGAGCGTGATACCGAGGTAAATCGACCGTGGGTATTACGGGAGCGTGATACCGAGGTCAATCGAGGTGAACAGGTGAACAACGAATAGTCCAATAACAGCGGAGAGGTCTCTTCGTAAGCCGGTTCGGCGTACACGAGAGCGTTCGCCTAGCGCGAGGACGAGAAAATAGCAGGGAGCGATGTTCACAGCATTGTGCACGCAAACGCGAGGGTGGATACTATTCCCAAAACAAAATAGACAGTAACCGCAGCTCTTTGGTTGGGTCGCTTAGTTTGAAACGACGTAGGGTAAATGATAATGGATGAACTATTGTTTATTTTGTCTGAGATGCTGGCTGAAAGAGTTCAGTACGGAGAATCGCTTGATCAATATTATTACGCCAAAAACAATCTACTAAATTAATGTAAAATTAATGGGCGCCAGGATGTAGATTGTCTGCTGCACGGTGTAGGGTAGGTGCTAAGGCAGCTGCTTAAACCCGAACAAGTTTTTAATTTCTTTAATACGGTTAAAATTGGTCAATATGGTGACCATCTTGAATGATTCTCAAGGCGAAAAATTGATCGCAAATGTACTTTGCTTTTGCGATGGACAAGATGCTTCAAATTCAAATTTATTTACCGAAAAGGGCAAAATACAACTTGTAATTATTTAACTATATAAACTCAATTAATGCTAGGTAGATTTACAAATTCTTAACAATGTAAGGTTTTACGAATATGTTTAATTGTAGCTCAATCTAAAATAATAATAATAGAAAACGATTTGAATTTTCGGGTAATTTCAAAAAGTTTGTTATATTTGGTCTCCGGACTGGGCGAACCTGTTGGGCAGATGCCGGAATTTTCACTTTGTCGCGGAGGCCTTATTGATGTAATGATATTAAAACCAATATTTAATATTTACATCAAATGGGGACTACTACTGATTTAATAAATTGAATATTCTGTTTCAAAAATTGATCATAGTTACAATTTGTGAATGTATTGTTCCTGTTTTGTATACATTTTATATTTTTTACATTAGTGTTCAGTATTGCAAATTAATAAGATAGTGTATTTAAATAATAAAACTAAATTCCATTACTTAAATTAAATAATATCAACAATATCAAAGATAAATTATTATAATTATGACCGCCTTGTTCACCTGGTCTGGCTGGAAAAGTCTTCTCATTTGTCAGTTCATTGCAGCGAACAAAAAAAAATATATACATACCAAGAAGGGTAATCCGAAGGATAAAAATGAAAAACAATGAAATAGCTCAAGTTCAGCTTTAGACCTGGAACTTGATAAATACTTAACTGACATCAAAGTAAATGGGGTAGCACTAAATTGCTGTGTAGAGGTTGTAAGTCACGCTCTGTC
The DNA here is from genome assembly GCA_963576735.1 of Bedellia somnulentella. Classification (NCBI taxonomy): domain Eukaryota; kingdom Metazoa; phylum Arthropoda; class Insecta; order Lepidoptera; family Bedelliidae; genus Bedellia; species Bedellia somnulentella. Next base: position 8,461,154 of record OY755182.1, read on the forward strand.
ATAAAACCTACTAAAGCCAGAGAGCTCAACTTTGATATGATAGTTCCAAAGGGTATACCTCTACTCAGGGCTATAGGTAGGGCTCTGATAAATCCCGTGAGCATTACAACTACAACGTAGAAGTTCAGAACGTAAAACGAACGATAAAGACGTACATCGGTGGAGACTATGTTTTATTCGCCATATAAACCAAATCAGCATCAAACATTCAATACTTTTCTTCTGAAGTTTTCTTAAATCTTAAGTAATTTTTAGCCAAAATCTTTAGTAGCTTTGAGATATCTTAACCATAATAGATATGCTGGTGTATAGGTGCATGGGTTGGTAGAGAGTGATAAACATCATAGCATAAACGTCAACAAGGGTATACCTCCTGTATACCTGTGATCCTCTCGCGGACACGATAGCTGCCTACAACGGCTTAGGCATCAAGATGAACTGTCTGTGTGAATTATAATTGTCTTATTTTCGTTAATTCTGGTATTTAAGTCATAATCATTAGCACAGAATCTAAATCCATTGCATATCCTTCGGGAAATATTAAATTTTTAGCCATTCATGTCCAAATTAAGACTGTAATTATTACCATTTTATATGCTTTGCTTTGGATCCGAAATAAAAGATTTCGATGCAAATATATTATAAAACAAATAATAACTTCTATCATCACAATATATCAATTACGATAAAGTGTACGAATGGGCTAAAATGTCAAATACGTGAATTTTTATAGGGCTAGTATAGAATCCGCCACACTAGGGTCACCCACTCACACTTATTTAAGCACACCGTGTATTATTTTTGGATATCGCTGTCATCTTTGTCTTGTCAATCTATATACATAAGTGAAGCACAATTAATATATAATCTTAACATTGTTTCTGTACTTTAAAAGTGCCGCTCATCATAACTGTCAAGACTATAACTGTAGATTTTACCTCAAATCTTCGCCCTGCTTCCATTTGTTAAAAATATAATTAGAACCACGAGCAGGGGAAGGTAAAAATAAATTAAAATGGTATAAATCAAAATTATGTACATTTTACCATAGCTTAATATTTATTAGAGAAACAAACTGTACACAATATTTCAAGCAAGGACGACCTCTAAAGTTTCTACCAATAGTTATAGTATAGTATACTAATTTTGAAGTTGATATAGAAAATTGCAAATTAAAATAAGTATTTAAAAAAATATTTTTTATAGAGATGAATTCGTTTGAAGGCATCAGATTGTCATCCCCACCAGACCAAGCGAATATAACAAGATTTTAAAAACATGTACATGTATAATTAATTATGATATTATTATTATTAAGTATACCTAAATAAGATTCTTTGTCATATATGGTACTGATTTTGAAGTAGGTATATTTATATTTAAAAACTGGTAATAAACATCAAATACAAAAATAAATATATATGTAAGATAATATATAAAGTTATCCATATTGAGGGAATAAAAGGGTAATTTATGTTACAAAAGTTTATTCAGTAATAAATTCAGATGGTGTAATTTAAACACAAAAGTAACAATAATCAATCAGAGAATAAATCAGAAATCGCTCAGCGTAATAGTGTGCTATGCGCGCGATTTATTAATCTAGCAACTTAAGGTATCTGGTACGAAGTTTATTGACTAGGTACATGTCAGCATAGGTACTAAGACCAAGAGTGGACGGACAGTTTTTCCGGGAGCAGAATGCTCTTGAGTCAAATCAGAAACGGGAAACTCCTTTCTATTGGCCATATGAGTTAGTTATAGCAAATCCCCGTGCAACTATTATTTTCCAAGGAAATTATTATTTTCGGTACACAGTCAGTCAATAAGAGCTTATTTAGAACTAGCTTACCATTATCATAAAGCTTACTAAATAAAAGTCAAGGTAGGAAAAATTAATAAACCCTGTACATTAAATTATCATGGTCAGGCATATATAAATTTAAAAAAGAAAAATTTTATATTATTAAAAAAAAAAAAAACCTAACTTAAAATCTAAAAACATCTTCCAGTTCCTCTTATCGGGAAAGGGTACCTAAGATGCTGGAAGCGTTACCGCGTTGTATGGCAAGATAAGATACATATATCGATGGATAAAAGTACTTAAAATACATACTTTAAAATAAATAAATTCATAATCTAAATAATTATATCATGAGAAAGTTTTAGGACTCGAACATTAAAGGTTGATCGGCTGATTCAACAAAGTCCAACTGTTTACAAAAGTATTTAAAATGAATAAATGCTTAATAAAAAAAAAATGTCAGCTTCGGAAAATGGGGTGCGGAATGTGAATCGGATTCTAGTATTGTAGGACGAACAGCTGAAGTTTAACCTTGATTACAAGTCCTTTTTATGGATGGTTTTCATTAAAATTAGTTGATCCCTAGTGTCCTTTGTACATCTTAAGTGTTTTAAAGTTAGAACGCCCAGTGGCTGATGATGATGATGATGATGATGAAGTTAGGAAGGTTGTCTTAATATGGAAATCTATAGTGAGGTGTTTAATACACTTATTTCGATTTTGTTGAAGCATTTTTATATAAACTTGATACATGGGGTCCCATACAGTATAATATATTTCCATAGCAACCACCATAGTAGTTCTGATTGTGACATTAAGGATCGTACCGCGTCTTAAAAGCACTCCCTAATGACAGTCATACCTAGAAGGCAGTAATGATCTAAGCGATTTAAATAGTGAATAAATAAAAAAATATATATAAGAAAATCACATAAGTACGATATAATATAAAAACAAATAATTAATAATTAAGTTATAACCTCACGAGTATGTGAGTTGTGAATCTGCCTATTCTTTTTACTAACGTATTGATCTCTCCATTGAAGAGTTGTCTGGAAGAGATAGTTTTAAGCCACCAATTGTGCTTCTGTTTAGCAGTGTAATCTTTGTAAAATGTTTTAACTGTGATGACTGCCTCCGTGGCCTCGCGGTTGAGCGCTTGGTTTCGGGTGCGGAGGTCTCGAGTTCGATCCCCGGGGGGGTGATCACCTCACAAATTTGATTTGTAAGATTTGACCGAGTTTGGAGGGATATTGCAGGCTTGAATCACCTGACTATCCGAGAATTAAGATGATTCCGTGCTTCCGAGGGCACGTTGGGCCGTCGCTCCCGGCTACTGTTGCGGTGGTGGTCGTTGGTCTGCCAGCCCGCAATTGGCCGGCGTGGTGGACTGTGGCCAGATCGCCCTATGTAGGGTGGGCTGGAGCCTCTTGGTGGGGACATATATGGACTGTGAGGAGGAGGTACGTGATGAGTACCATTATGGGTTCTATTCTATTCTATATTTATGTGCTTAATATTACAATTCGTATAAATAAAAAATAAAAAAATACATTGTAAGTGTGTAATGTAGAATATGTAAATAAAAATATATATGTATATTGAATGTGTAAATAATATGTAAATGTCTGTAAAACTATGTGTATGATATGTGTGTGCATATATATGTATAAAAAGTTAATGCAATCGCAATTATGAAACATTAGTACGGATTAACACATTAGGACCTGTTAATTTTGAATCACTTGTTACCAGGATTTACAAGTTATTTCAAGAACTTACCTATGTATAAAAAAAATATATAAAATAATAAAGTTTTATTAATTCTTTAAAAAAATATTTCCAAAAGCGAAGGGACTCGCTTATAACAGGAAGGCCGAGCTGTAAGCTTATAATAATGAGTGTGCTATGATTGGCTATTATACTGTATAATTTATACTATTTATAATTGATAAACTGTATAGTTTTATTGTGTAATCATATTATTTACCTATTTAATAAGTATTAGTGGTATCGTGTATGAATAATGAGATACTTGTTTGACTTTACTTCAAAACAGCTCACGCTGATTAAAATAATGATTGTAATTAAATCCATAATTTTAGTAAATACTCATTTCTAAAATGTTATTATTTATTTATAAATGAGTTATAATAATGATTATGTAAATTTGAGTAAAGTATTATTAATAAGACTGTCAGTTGATTTGAGGTTAGGTAAGGTATAAATATACGATCTCTGTTTTTGCGGGGGCAATTGTCAGTAGTCCGTTGTATCGGCAAGTGGTTGTGAAAGATGAAATTATACGAAGTGTACCGCTATTTTGGGTTTTTATTTCAAAACCTCCACACTCCCTGAAGTTGACCCTACATAAGGACTGTTTAGTTAACAAAAAAAGTAATTTATTTAAACAAATTTTGCTTAGTTTCTTTTACTTACTTACTTACACTCTCGCTCATTGTTCCCATTGGGGTAGACAGAGACTATAGATCGCCACTTTGTACGATCCGGGCAAATCTCTCTTGCTTCTGTTACATTCGTCATTCTTTTCATACATGCTCTTTTATTATTTTCACTACGAACTTTTTTCATTTTAGTAATAAGTGAAAACAGGGTACAAAATCATGCTTGTCTAAACATATAATGCAGCAGAGAAATTATCCTTTTCTGAAACTTCGACGTAGCTTACAAAGGCGACGACGTCGTCAACTTAAAGTTTTAACTAAACATGGAAAAGCTCTCTCTACCTTATTCTGTCGAGCCACATACTTCCGAACACTAATTCGTCGTATTAACTTCTCATGAGGACTTATTCTACCGTCTTAATTGCGATTTTGATCTGGAAACATGATTATTAAATTAACTGATCGGCTCGTATTGTCTTTAAAATCATTTTTGTTTGTAATATTTTCACGTGACTAAATTGACAAATGAAAAAAATATGTACTACATTTTGAACATTTTGGCCTTAGGGAAGCTGGTGTTTGTAAATTAGAGTTAGGATAAATTGTTGTAGGCTTCAGTAAAAACATATTTCCGGCAAGCATACATACATATACTCACGGCCATAAATGCCAAAAAGGGGTATCCAGAGCTTCAGAGCTAGAAACTTCTCAGACACATTTCCTCATTTGGAAGTTGATAGAGGTTAGGATGGTAGAAATAAAGTATCGTTGGTGATAGGTCTCAAACCACATCTCATAAAAACCACTTAAAAAGGCCCATACTTTTAGTCGCTCCTTACGACACCCGTGGGTAGAAAGGGGAAGTGACATTCTAAGCCGGCACTACACGGCTCATTTCCGACAAACCCTTACTTTATAGTAATTACATACATACATATACTCACGGCTATAAATCCCTAAAAGGGGTAGCCAGAGCTGAGAAATGATAAATTCCTCAACCACTTTTGGAAGTTGAGTGGGGAATAGATGTTAGTACAAAGGTTGTTGGTGATGGGTCTCCAACCCCATCGCCCAAAAATCCCTTAAAAAGCCCCAAGTCTGTTAGTCGCCTCTTACGTACACCCACCGGAAGAAATGGGGTAGTGCTATTCTAAGCCGACACTACACAGCTGTAATTGTACCGCTTAAATTCCAAAATTTAACAACATAATGATTCTGGCTTTGCTTCTGAGCTTCGAACTATTCGTAGAAAGTTTAAGAAGTGACAATAACCCATCAGTCCAATATTTCAACAATGCAAAATTGCTGCCAAAGTTGGTTGCAACTTTCAACGCTCAAGTTTTAGAAACAATGAAACAGGACACTGAAACCATGCGGTTTTGGACTTTATGTTTAATTAAATTTGGGTATCTAGTTTTGCATTTCAACGCATTGTTATGGCTACGGTCGAACTTTGCTGTGAAGCCTTAGATGTTCTCTGGTATCACGCTGGCTGATTGATGTTACATTGTTTCATACTGAAAAAGATTTTTAAATCAATTCTTCGAGATCACCATAACATAACACAAGTTTACATAAGTTGGTACATATAAATATATACTCACGCTAATACTTCCCTTTGGCGTAGGCAGAGACTATCGATCGCCACTTTGTACAATCCTGGCAAACCTCTCTAGTTTCGTTTACATCCGTTAATCTTTTCATACGTACGCGTTTATTTTTTATACTTCGGACGCCTGCCTTTTTGAGCAAACTGTCTATTTGGTCCAATTCAGTCCTCCGAGGTCATCCTCTACTAACATTACCATTCTCAGGCTCTAAGTGTTAATTGGTAAATAATACAAATGTTGGCAATAAAGTGCGTATGTTTATTTATGTAACGTGCGTATTTATATAACGTGTAATTTAATTATAGAACATTCAGGAGTTCCAAAAAAGTCTCACATCTCCCGACCTAAACAACAACGATGAAAAACGACATCATTTCTTACACAAGAAGTTCAATTCTGGGTCGCGAGACGCTAAATAATTGGCGTTCGATTGAATTTGTTGATTGTTGCATCCATCAACGTCACTGGAGATTAATGCGGAGGAGGCGTCCGTCCAGTGGGAGTGATCTGGGAACAGTGTCCTGGGTTGTCCTTTACAAAAACGCTTCACCTATTTACGGAATATTTGCGTTTTTGTAAATGGGTATTCGTGATTTTTAGTCCTAGATGATTGTTCCGGATTTCAAATGTTTGTAAATTTAGGCTATGCTCTTCAGACTAAATAATTTGAGTGAGTGAGTATGTGATGCTTATAATAGAAAGAAAGAAAGTTACTTATAATAATACTAACCCGTTTATCTCAGTGGAACCTCCAATTCTGTTGCTCTTCGTATAGCAAGCACGAGCGCTATTTTATCGACACGATAACGGTTAGAATGAGATGGCAGTATACGATACTAAGTAAGTGCGTAAGAGATGGCTGCTTTATCCCACGCGATAACTAGTTTAAACTCGGCTCGTGCTTGCCCTTCTGGTTATCTTATGTTGGGATTTATTTACTAAAATAACATTTATACAATACTTTGGTATCTGAAATATTAATTATAAAATAATATTTTATTATATCTGAAATAGTTTTGCCACGAAATAATGTTTAAACTATTCAATGAACAAAGCTTTAATTTATAATTAAGAGTAACCAAAGAAAACATTTTTTGGGAAATGAGACCCAAAGAGGTGGTCAAGCAAAGGATTCTTGGTGGTCTGATGGGTTTGATAAGCTGAATGACCTGAACCGACCTAAAATGAATTTAAAATCTATATATTTGCTAGTCTTACGAACTTTAAACGAGTAAAAGAGAGTTAAGAATATGACTAATCTGGGATACAATATTTATGTTATGAGCTATTCAATAACAATAATGACTATACAGCGAGTGAACTATTAGGTTTAATATAATTATGGTAAAAATATGATTACTTTAACATTTGAAGTATATAATATTTCTCTGAAATATTTAACTTTATCGAACATAAACCAATTGCATTTGAGTATAAAAAAGTTAATTTAATTGAATCTATCCAATGTTTATTTACAGCAATAACTTTCAAGAGTCCTTTTGCGGTATAATTTTTTTTTTATTTTCCAGAATGAAGTATAACAAATAAATCCACCATATGAAAAACCATTGAACTTTCTAACGGTTTTCCATTTCAGCTAAACTCTACGGTTTAAATCTTTTTGTTCGAGAAAACCACATGTGGGGATTATTACTAATAAATAAAGAATAAATAAAGGAAAAAAAAATTTCGACACAGGCGGGACCTCCCGCGACCGCGGGAATACGGGGGCGTATACCCGAGGTCGCGGGTTCGATTCCCGCCTGTGTCGAAATGTTTTTTTCCTTTATTTAGAATACAATAGAATAGAAAAACTCTTTATTGCACATCAAACACAAATTTACAAAAATAATAATATGATCAAATAGTTTACAGTGAGGTACAATTGGCGGTCTTATCGCTAAAATCTCTTCCAGGCAAACTTTGGAACGTGAGATCGATAAATTAATTATTTGGGTAGATGCACAAAACAAGACCAACAAAAGCATAATAATCTATTAAGCTTACTTAAAACTAACTTATTTATTTTAAATAACAATATAAATATTAATCATACAAAATAATATAGATATTTAACGATTATGAACACATACATATATAACTACATACTATATATACAAGCAATACAAATACCCAAATATATACAAATACCTATAAACCTTTATTTATTCTTTATTTATTAGTAAACTCTACGATGTTTTCAAAGTAACTCACAGCTGACAGACCTCAACTATTCTAATGCAATATGCAGCTTAGAACACATACAGTAAATACTCGTATGCATTGAAACTTGAACGCAGCCGACAGATAGTTAAACATCTCAACAATTCAGCAGACGAGCGTCACTAAACACGCTTCTCGGTAAGCAAGATGTTTGCACGGCCTGCAAACTGGTAGCCGCCACAACAAAATTAATTTACTAGCAGTGTTCTGAGCATGTCGGCAACGCGCTGAGTCCACAACTGTGCAGCTCTTAGCAATAATAATTACACGGTTCAACGGGCGGCTAAATACCCGCGCCGCCGCGTTCTAAACTCTCTTTGCCGCTTCGACTTCCCATTAAACTTTCAGGCGACACGATTGCACTTTCTTTGAGTTCCCAACGCTTGATTCGCTGGAAACCAATTGATTGCTGTGTTCTATTTGTCGAAGTTATGATTGATTTGTTTTCTCATTCTTAGAATTACATCCTTTCTAGACCGAGTTTTGTTGGAACAAATAAATGAAATCAATGGTTTTATATTTTACTCATTTCAGAGAACCGTCTTGGGATGCATTTTGAATGTATTTATTTTGTGTGTCATAATTAATTCAGCATAAATAGCACTACGATCTATTTACACATAACAAATAAATTAACCTAATAGTTTTATTAGAAACCCGCCATCGGAAACGTTTCTTTTTATTTTTCATAATAACTCAAGACTCAAGAATTGCCGCCATATATATCCCCGGAGGGCTTGGTAGAGGTACTTCTACATCAAAACATCACGTGAATAGACATTGTCACCTGGTGTTCAGAGTACCCACGTTTTGCTTGGAGAGTGTACTCACGTGATGTGGCCTGCCCCCTGGCTTATCGCCGTATTATACGAATATACTTGTCACATGTCTTAGTTTAACTCATATTGGGTTTCCTCACGATATTTTTCCTCACTGTTAACAATCAACATAATCTATTTGGGTTTTCACAATGATTCTGTTCTTATTATTTAATATAATAAATAAGTGAAATCTTATTTTAAATTATTTGTGCTGTACATGCTGTCCTGGAACTGCATCCGAATGAAACGTATACGTCGTATGTAAATTATAATATAATATGATGTTGTACTGTGTGCATGCCTAATAAATAAATAAATATAGCAAAACTACGATACATAACATGGCGTGCCTTTTAAGTTCCGTCATTTTCATATTTACTGCCAATTTTGTATTAAGAACATTTTAATATTATTAATAACCTATTTATTAATTACTAGTGGATCGTCCCAGCTTCGCACGGGTAGCGTTGTTTTTTAAATATCTGAGGTTTCTTTCTTCAGTCACTGCTCAAGCATTGTGAAATTCAGCGCAATTTTTTCAATTTATTAAATTTATAGCACTCCCTAAACAGTGTAGTTTGGTGATTTTGAATGCGCTTTAATGAACAGTTTCAGTTTTTCCGTTTAATAGCAAATTTTGGAATAAAACGCTATGAAGTATTTTCAAACAATCTAAAAAATAAATCATTACGTGTTGTAGGATGCAACTACTGGCGCCATCTAGTATTTTATAAGTAAATTAGTAAAGATTTAGTTTCGATCACGGGTGCGATGGCTTATTTTATGTATAATTTCGGTGTTTGTCTACCGATTTCTATGATTCTTTTTTTATTGAATAGGTAATAATGTTAACTTTTTTAAATTAGGGATAAGTGAGAGGTTTACAAACGTAAGAGTAAACAAATATAATCAGGATGTTTCGAACTGCTAAGCTATCAGGAATTACACGTGTTATTGTGAGTCAACCATAAAAGATGGACATATACTGTTGAGGATTTTTTTAGATAATTTTATGAAGAATATTTCCGCCACACATGATTTCTATGTAAGTTTAACCATTAAGGCTGCACACGCGACGGAAGCTTAAAAAATGGAGTAACTTCTCCCGTTTTCCCCAAATTTCCCAAAATTCCCATTTACTTCTCTGCTGGAAAGTATACAAAAACCTGCGCAGGAGTATGAAGAATAATTGTACCAAGTTTCGTTAAAATCCGTCGAGTAGTTTTTGTTTCCATAAGGAACATACAAACCGACAGACAGACAGATAGACAGACAGACAAAAATTTTAATGATTGCATTTTTGGCATCAGTATCGATCCCTAATCACCACCTGATAGTTATTTTGAAAATATATTTCATGTACAGAATTGACCTCTCTACAGATTTATTATAAGTATAGATAGATAGATAGATGATTAATTTTTATATATGTTGTTGTTAATAAGGAAAATGACCGTGTAATGATTTTTTATAACTTCCATACAAGCTTATCGCGATTTCAGCGTTCTGAAGAGCTCCCTGCCGCGCGCCCTCACGCTTCACGCCTGCTAACATCTGAAGATTCTTCCTGGTAGGTGTTGCGTTATAATTATAATAATGATAAATCATTATTTCAGACAAATGCAGTCCACACAAAATAATACAAACTAGTGTTAATATAACTTGTCATTTATCAGATTTGTACACCATTACTTTATAATTTTAATATTATATTTTAGATTTAATTTATAATTAAACAAAGCAATTATAAAAGGCTCCATCACCCTAAAACGTATACTAAACGCTCGTTTATAATAATTTCGTATAATATTCAGTCTCACAAGCGTGGCAGATTTAATTAGAATAGCACCTTGCCACTTGCTTGATTAGTTTGAAGTGAGCCGAACAAAATTAGTATTTCACATAATATTACTAATTCTAAGATCGATTAATTCCTGTTATAACTATGTGAAGGAGCGAACTAGATTTTGAGAAACCAAATTTAGAAATATTTTCTTATAAAAAGTTGTTTAAGTTAGTTAAATTTTTGCGGTATTCGTTTAAGAAAAGATTTATGCTATATTTATACTTCTCATAAATAAAAACTTTTACTTCGACAAATAAAACACAAAACTACTTTTAGTAGGACTATTCTATTCTTTGTTTCTAAGAGAATTAAAAAGCATGAAAGACATGTTGTTGAAAACCACACATTTTCAATTTATTTTTCTCAATTTTTCACTAAAATCCAATAAGTTGAACTTTAACAGCGCACGTTTTTCATTACAACCACGTGATTTGTTTCAGCTACGCTTATAATTGAATTCTTTTCAGAATGAATATTCGTTTGAGGTGGTACTTCTGGAAATAACTTACGCCAAGACTTTGATTCGGATTTAAGGAATTTCATTTATACATTTTGCTGGTGCTTATAGCACCATTATTTAATCGAATATGTAGGACTTTTAAATAACTTTTTATGTAAGTTGGTGTTCTCGTGGTTTCCGAGGTAGAAAGCTTAGGAAGTTTGAAAAGACTTCTGGTAAATATTAAATTGTAACTATAATATGCCTTTTTGTTGTAGAACCATCAATATAACTAGAGATTTATGTATGTATGCATGTATGAAAAAAAATACAAATTACGTCTTTTTATCACTCGTTTTTCGTAATTATGTGTTGAACTATTAAATATGTAATATTTTTCTGTAATTTCCGTGCTTGTAATATGATTTATATATTCATATATTGGAACAAATATTGTACAAAATATTTCGCGAGAGATAGGTTGAGTTTTTTTTGCATTGATTGGAAATATAAGGATTTTAACTTTACTGTTTGTATGGAATGTTTAAGCCCTTTCAGATGAATAAGAGAGAAAAATGATATATTTTTAAGAGATAACACATTATTCTGGCAACCCTTTTGGAGATATTCGGCGTGAACGTTTATGTTTATGTATGTTACATTATAGGGGTATTCCTTCGAAACTTTGGGCCAAAACTCAAAATACATTTTGTAATGTTTGCACCATTTAAAACATTCTATATTATCTATAGATTTGCCATAAGTCTGTCAGTAGAAAATCTGTCATAATTTCCCGCGGGCACGGTAAGTGATGAAACTGCTATTAATCCCAAGTAGGGATAACCAGAGCTTTTCCAGAATTAAAAAATATGTAGGCGCCTACAACAAAACTACATTTAAAGTTAAGACACAAAACTGCTGATGGGTTTCTTATCCCATTGGCATTAACATAACATTGCCGTGTAGTGTCGGCTTAGAATAGCACTACCCCGTTTCTACCGATGGGTGTACGTAAGAGGCGACTAACGGTTTTGGGCTTTTAAGGGATTTTTGGGCGATGCGGTTGGAGACCCATCACCAACAACTTTTACTTTACCATCTTTACCCCACTCAATTTTCCAAAGGAGGCTGAGTAATTTCTAATTCCTTAGCTCTGGACCCCTTCTAGACATTTATAGCCGTGAGTATATGTATTAACATAAAGAGATGGGACAGTTATAGTCTAAACCGACACTAAACTGTTATTAATACTGAGTAAAAAAGTGTGATGAGAACATATTTGTACAATTTGTTGACACATTGAATAATTCGTCTTTTCAAAATACATTAGCAAGACATAAAAGTAACAAAGTAAGCTAGTTTGCAGTACCGGATGTTATCCGAACTGAATATGTAATAAATCAATAGGAACGGAGAAAAGTGCGGATCATGCCAAACGTGACTAATTCCATCGACATGAAAAGGCTTTTACTAAACAAGTTGCTGGGAGATCGAATAAAGATTTAAGATAACAGCAGTTAAAGTTTTATTTAAGTCATATATTACAGTCTGATCTAAAAGATATTGAAGAGATTTGTCGCCTGTTTGTACTTTTAAGTTTCATCTATGTTCCAGTTTCTAAAAATATGTAAGACAAGTTATTTACATTGTAATATTGCATACATTTACAATATTATGATGCAAAATTATGTTCGGCGTGATGTAAAGGCTACCAAGTTCATAAATACGAGTTGTATGACAATATATGTTGCCCTCACAAGTTAATTTTGGATTCCTGGGCTTTTTAAATGATGGCAATACGGCTGGAACTCCATCAGAGTCAACTCTCATTTCTCCTCTCAACATCCAAAAGAAGCAAAAATATCAAGTAAATACAATCACATAGATTTTACCACTTCAGATCTTTAAGGACTAAATTAGTCTTATTGAACTCTATATATCGCACTCTCAGAACGAAAGAGGCTCAACTCAAAAATAGTGATATTGAGTTACAATCCTAAAGAGACATAAAAAGGTATGCTCAATCCGATGAAACAAAGCACTAATTGTTAAAAAAACAGGATAGCGAATTTTCCGACCCTATAACAATAAGTGCCGTTGTTCTAGAACATACTTTTTTGTGCCTCTCTATGAATGTAACTCAATATCACTATTTTTGAGTTGAGCCTCTTTCGTTATGAGAGTGCGATATATACACTACTACACTAAAACCTATTGATATGAATATGTAAGATTAAATTAAAAAATATTTTTTTCAGGGTCTTTCTTTGGTTACTTCATGCCTTAATTATTATGTATCAAGAGGTTCTTAAGAGATCCACACAAGTTTAATTTGTGAAGTTTTAACAAATTTGAACATATAAGTATGTATGTTTTTTACGAAAAACTTGAAAAAAAAGAAAGGATTTTTCAGATCAAAATGGTACAAAGCAATAATATTATCACGCTAGTGATATAACTTAGTCGTTAAATACTCAAATGTAGCCGATTCCACGAGCAAAGTCTTACAACTTTGCCTAGATACATTACAATGTAAATTTATGCCGCAGTCTGCCGAAATTAGTGGAACTTTATTATTGCAAACATTGTTCTAGTAACGGAACTAACTGCTTTGTAATGAGCAAGTCGGGAGATATGTGGGCGGAGTATGTCTAATGTGTTTGCATGAAAATATTGCATACTTCTTTGTTATGAGTTTTTGAGTTTAAATAAATCATTTTCAAGCTCTATAGTATTGGATTAGAATAGCAATACCTCATTTATACTCGTGGATGATCGTAAGAGGCGACTAAGGGTAAAGGAGCTTTTAAGTGATCTTTGCCATGTGGTTGGAGACCCGTCACCAACAATAACTTATTATTACCATCTTTTCCCCACTCAACTTCCAAAAGTGGCTGAGGAATTTCTCAATCCAAAGCTCTGGCTACCCTGTTTAGAGATTTATAGCCGTGAGTGTATGTATGTATATATCATTTTCAATCACGCTCCTATTGGAGTATGCGGAAGGAATCAATCGCAACTTTGTAGTATCCTGACAAACATCATTCATTCTATCAAGCTTTTTATAAAAAACTAACTCACGGCTATAAATCGCAAAAAGGGGTAGCCAGATCTTTGAAAATTAAAATTCTTCACTTATTTTTTGGAGGTTGAGTGGAATAGAGATAAGTTGTTGGTTATAGGTCTTGAACCGTATCACTGGAAAACCACATTAAATGTCTCAAAATCCTAGATCGCCTTTTACGATACCCTTGGGATGAAATGGGTAAGCGCAATTCTAAGCAGTCACAACATAGCACTTTTTTTAGACGTTCATATCAAGACTTTTCTCTTTTAATCAATTTCTTGTAATATCATGTGATGTACTCGATACTAATGGGGTAGGAAAATTGGTAGTGTGTGAATTTTATTCACGGACAATAAATTTACGTGATAACGTCTTTAGAAAACAGTTATAGTTGAAATTTTGCAAATATATTTTATTAAATAGGAAAGTCAAATGTAGTACAAATTACACTACCACGTTACTAAGTAAAGTTATTCCGATCTAAATTAATCGAATCATATTTATAGCACGTCATCACGTAGTCTTGGCTGAAAATTCTACTACCCTTTTCTACCCACGGGTGTCATATGAGGCGACAAACGGTATGGGGCTTTATTAATTGGTTTTTCGGCAATGCGGTTGGAAACCCATCACTATTTCTACCATCTTGTCCCTTATCAATTGTCCAATGTCGCCGAGAAGTTTCTAGCTCTGAAGCTATCTCTACCCCTTTTTGGGATTTATGGCCGTATTGCTGTACGTAAGACATTAATTTTAATTTTTCCTATAAAAGTAATTGATTCAAAATGTATTATTACACACCACCTAGTATTTGACTGTATTCAACACCCACGCATTTGATTTGCTGTGTAGTGTCTGCTTAGAATAGCACTACCCCATTTTTTCCGGTGGGTGTACGTAAGAGGTGACTATCGGTATTGGGGTTTTTAAGGGATTTTTGGGCGTTGCGGTTGGAGACCCATCACCAACATCCTTTATTTAACCATCCTTTCCCCACGTAACTTCCAAAAGTGGCTGAAGAATTTTGTAATTCTTTAGCTCTGGCTACCCCTTATAGGAATTTATAGCCGTGAGTATAGAATAGAATAGAATAACTCTTTATTGTACATCAAACACAAATTTACAAAAGAAATTATCATACAGTTTACAGTGAGGTACAATCGGCGGTCTTATCGCTAAAAGCGATCTCTTCCAGACAACCTTTCCGTTTTTTTTCCGTAGGTATGTATGAAAGTACCTCTACCAACCCCTTTGGGGATATACGGCGTGAACGTTTGACTTTGAGATGAAATTTTTAGTTTAATACATTTACGAAAATTTACATAGTAAAACAGAAGCTATACTGAATCTAAATAAAAATAGAGCAATTTAATCATAATTTTATAGTAAATTGGATTTACAGATCACTTGATTCTCAGTAAAAGCAATATTCCTAACAATCTATTGTTGTTGGCAGTAAGTCTGCTAATGGATGATTGTAATCCTAAATTGGTTCGATGGCTTCTTACAAGTCCAGTTATAGAACGTCAATGGCATCGATTAGGAACTAGCATCTGCTATAGGGGTGCGATAATTTGATTATCAAGTACAGTTCTCCAAAATTAATAATGCGCATGCATACCTTCGGTAACACTAGTATTCCGGAAAAACCCGAATAATTGAATCGTAAGCGCCCTAAACAATGCACTTGCATTTTGCAACTTGTCTTAAAGTAATACGAGTCAATATCATGTGTTCTCAAACGAAAACAATTCGGGCGGGCGGTGGCGGTTGCCGGGCTGTCAAAGGTCCGTCAATGTCAATCGGCTTTCTTTACATATTGTTGGTGACCGCACGTGTTCTCTCTCTGTGGAATTATATAGAGCTGCTATCATACACCCTTCTTGGGTTTGTTTTCAAATGTGAATTTAATTTTAACTTTATCCATTTACCCCCTGCTTTTGTATTAGGTTTGTCACAGAACTCCTCCTACACGGTTGATCCGATCACATCCAAATTTTGCACGATGGTTCAAGACATCAAGGATAAGGTCTTAAAAGTACTATACAATTTTCGAAGTAAATCAATCCAACAAAGATTGTAGCATATTCGCAACCGTGTGGATATCCTCGCATTCTGGACTTATCGAACATCACGCAAATCGACATGAAATCATCGAATCAAATCCCGTTACTGATAAATTATGACATGCACTTAACCACTCTATATACATATCGTCTCCCGACGCTCGGGAACACGATCGTTGCCAAATAGTGACGAAGATTTCTATGCGCATTATTAATTTTGGAGAACTGTACCTGGTTTAGACATACTATCACAGAAATCATACGGAATACTAAAAATCTCGTACAGAAAATATATTGTCAAAATACGTTGTCCCTACACCTTTATTGGTTGATTAAATGTTCTGACATTTGTTGCTCATACATTTGCTCCGATTAAGTCAGTAAAAATACACTGAACCACTTACGGATATTGACATACTTCGTTACTTCTCTATTCAGCTAAGTTCTTTATGCTCAAGAAGCTCCTTAAGTGATATTTATAAACTGGGTGTCATGCAACCTTTTTTTTCTTGACATCTTTTAACATGTTTGTTAATAATTATTATGTTTAACCATGACGAACAAAAAAATTAATATTCAATATTGAATGTTTCCCATTTAAGTAATAATTATTTAAGAACTACCAGATTAACAACGAGCTCCATTATTATTTCAATTATAAATTATTGGATGCTATTGTTAGCAGATTACGTTACTGCTGAATTTAAGTTGATTTCTGATTCAAAAGATACAATTGTGTTCCAGGGTCTCTTTCCGATTCCAGCTTGAAAAATAGTGAATAGTTGAACAATTCTCAGGCTTCAAGCGTTCACACCATATATCCCCGAAGGGGTTACCCGAGGTACAAATACTTTTGAACATCACGTGACATCTTCACCTAGTGTTCCGTTAACCACGTTTTGCTTGGACAGTGTAATTACGGGATAGGGGCAGGCCTGTCGCTGTTTGGTACGAATACACTGTCACATGACTAAGTACAGCTTAGCCATATGGGAACAATTGTCACATTAAGTCTTACTAAGCTCTGGCTACCCCTATTCAAGTATTTATAGCTGTGAGTATATGTACGTAAGTTATATGAAAATATGGGCAACAAACTACCTAATTTAAATCAATCAATCAAATACATGCAACCATACTTACAAAACTTCAGTAATAAATTTAATTTAAACGGAATCTTGACCGACCTTTGCGTGATATCGCTACAGAGCGAAACCATTACATGAAACCTATTCATAATTCAAACACAGAATCGATACTACAAATTGTAGTTCGAAATTAATTAAAATTATTTATGTATCGACTTAAAGGTTACGGTAGTTGATCATTCGATTCGATTTCCTTTTAATCTTTTTGTACACACATACATACATATACTCACGGCTATCAATCCCTTGAAGGGGTAGCCGGAGCTAGGGAATCAGAAATTCCTCAGCCACTTTTGGAAGTTGCATGGGGAAAAGATGGTAGAATAAAGGTTGTTAGTGATGGGTCTCCAACCACATCGCCCAACAATCCCTTGAAAGCGCCAATACTGTTAGTCGCCTCTTACGTACACCCACCAGAAGAAATGGGGTAGTGTTATTCTAAGCTAGCTACACAGCTAATCTTTTTGTGTTGAATCGTAATAATAAAAATACAAAAGGAATTCGGAAAACTTTCCAAAGTGGATTATTCTGATAATTGCAGCATTCAGACTTCATGTGATATGATATCTGTGTCTCGAATCATTGAAAAAAATGAAAATCAAGCTTTGTGTTTTTCCTTTTAACCGAATCCAAAAAAAGGAGGTTCTCAGTTGATTCGATTGTTTGCATGTATGTATGTATGTTTGTTCGCGATCATCTCACGTTTGGCTAAAGCTATTTGGATGCGGTTTTTCAGAAAATTATTACACAAATATTTTAATGCCGATCTTAGAATACAATTTCCTATCAAATGAAAACTGCTGGACAAAGACAGGCAGAAAGACGGACTTGAATAAAACCATAGATTTAGTATGCTATACTTATGTATATAGATTGACAAATCAAAAACGACAGGCGAGCGAGACCAAAACAAAGTACAACAGTGTGCGTAAATTATGGCGGACTCCATACTAGCCCTATTAAAATTCATAAAAAATCCCGTATTTGTTGTTTGTTACTTTCACAAAAATTTGAAAACTTTACAGTAACTAAAATATAATGACGGTAGAAGATATGTTTTATCATACATTTGCTTTGAAAATTTTGGTTTAAGATCTATTACAAAGTATATAGACTGGTAATTAAGTCTTAATTTGGACATAAATGGCTTAAAAATTTATGATCACCCAAAAATTTGTATTTGAAGTCTTAATTTGGACATAAATGGCTTAAAAATTTATGATCACCCAAAAATTTGTATTTGATTTTATATTTGTATTTGATTTATGTGCTGTTAAATAACTTTATCAACAAATCACCGAAGTGAAGACTTAAATACCAGAATTAACGTAAATAAGACAACTATATTCTTTCATATTTGATGCCAAAACCTTCGTAGGCCGTTATCGTGTCCGTGAGAGATCCTGCCTTTGTTGACGTTCATGGATTCTATATCGATGAAGAAAACATAGTTGTTTCCTGAACCCATGGAGACTTAGCAAAAAAAACTGATTGCCCTGAAAAAATAAATATGAATAAATAAATTGGTTTTTTGGTTGATTAATTCAGATTTGATATATTTTTAAATTCAATGACGTAGTACATCAAAATGTTGGACAAAATAATATATTTGTTAACTTATTTTTCACCTTTCGGCTACAAAATCCGTAAATATTGAAATAGTAGCCGCTCTATAAAACAAAACATAATTTTAAAACTTTCTGCTCATTTAACGAATTGGAGTATTCTATTTCCAGGAATAATAATTTCTGATCTACAAGCAAATCACATTAACTATGTTTGTGAGACTTCATTTGCTAGCAAGAGAAACTGAGACGAATAAGAAAATATAACAATATCAGACGCAATTCTGTCATTTCGAACCAAATAGCTAAAATAATTGCTTTTGAACACTCAAACGTAGCCCCAGTAAGCCCAAGTCAATTAAGTGTCTTTGTTTTAACACTACTATAGTACTATACTACTAATAATAATACTGTACTATATAATAATAATACTGCTTTAGTTTAAAAAGTTTTTATATTCGATGTGTCTTTAATTTTTGTGATCTAATGATTTGTGTTGAACCTACCTTAAAAAATAACTTACTTAATCATAATGAATAAAGAATAAATACATACATACATACACATACATATAGTCACGGCTATAAATCCCTTGAAGGGGTAGCCAGAGCTAGGGAATGAGACATTCCTCAGCCACCTTTGGAAGTTGCGTGGGGAAAGATGGTGAAATAAAGGTTGTTGGTGATGGGTCTCCAACCGCATCGCCCAAAAATCACTTAAAAGCCCCAAAAAAAGAAAGAATAAATAAAGGAAAGAAAAATTTCGACACAGGCGGGAATCGAACCCGCGACCTCGGGTATACACCCCCGTCGCTCTGGCAGCCATTGACACGGTAGCTCAATTGGCAGAGCGACGGGGGCGTATACCCGAGGTTGCGGGTTCGATTCCCGCCTGTCTCGAAATTTTTCTTTCCTTTATTTATTCTTTATTTATTAGTAACTAGTGGATCGGCCCCGCTTCGCACGGGTAGCGTAGTTTTAAAAATATTGGAGGTTTCTTCAATCACTGCTCAAGCGTTATGAAATTAGCGCCTTTATTACAACTTACAGCACTCATGTCTGAATATAGTGTTACTTTGTGATTTTGAAAGCGCTTTTATGATCGGTTCAGATCAATATCTCCGAAATTAAGCAAATTTTTAGGTTTTAATTGATGCAACTACTGGCGCCATCTAGTACGTAATATGTAAATTACTAAGGATTTGGTTTTGATCGCGTGCGACTATTATGTTGGGACTATTAATTTTGGTGTTTCTATACCGATTTCTATGATTCTTTTTTTATTGAGTAGGTAATAATGTTAACTTTTGAAATAAGGGTGATTGAGAGTATTATAAACGTAAGAGAAAACAAATATAATCAGAATGCGCCGAACTGCTAAGCTATCAGGAGTTACACGTGTTGTTGTGAGTCAACCATAAAAGATAGACATATACTGTTGCGGAATATTTTTTAGATAATTTTATGTAGAATATTTCCGTCATACGTGATTTCTATGTAACTTTGACTATTAAGGCTGCACACGCGACGGAAGCTTAAAAAATGGAGTAACTTCTCCCGTTTTCCCAAAATTTCCCAAAATTCCCCTTTATTATTCTGCTGGAAAGTATACAAAAACCTGCCCAGGAGTATGAAGAATAATTGTACCAAGTTTCGTTAAAATCCGTCGAGTAGTTTTTGTTTCCATAAGGAACATACAAACCGACAGACAGACAGACAGACAGACAGACAGACAGACAGACAGACAGACAGACAGACAGACAGACAAAAATTTTACTGATTGCATTTTTGGCATCAGTATCGATCACTAATCACCCCCTGATAGTTATTTTGAAAATATATTCCATGTACAGAATTGACCTCTCTACAGATTTATTATAAGTATAGATAATCCTCTCATGAGGTTTTCATGGACAAAAAGATTTAAATTACTTAATCATGCCATAAATGTATTCCCATCACCAAAAACATTTATTTTACAATCTTTTCCCCACGTAACTTCCAAAAGTGGCTGAAGAATTTTCTGGTTCTGAAGTTCTGGCTACCTCTTTTAGGGATAATTAGCCGTGAGTATATGTATGTATGTACGTTAACAATCTTCTAATAGATTGTCCATTATTTTTTCTTGCATGCCGACCGATCCCTATCCCATTTTTTTTTTCAATTTGGTCTAGAAAAATTCTACCCCATTGCCCTCAAATCACAATTCCATGTACATTGGCATAGCTCATAGGCTTAGTCCCGTCTAAAGGGTATGAGAGGGTACGAGAGATCAAAAACAAATGCCTTGTAGTTCCAGCTTAGAATGTTACTACCTCTTCCTACCTACGGGTGTTGTAAGAAGCGACTAAGGGTGAGGGGATTATTTAAATGGTTTTTGGACAATGCGTATGGAGACCCATCACCAACGACACTTCATTTCTACCATCTTGTCAACGTCCAAATGTGGCTGAGGAGTTTCTAACCCTGAAGCTCTGGCTACCCCTTTTGGGATTTATGGCCGTGAGTATATATATGTATGTATGTAAAAAACAAAAAAATATATAAAAACAGCGAAAGGAAACTAAACGAGGGAACATTTTACTGCTGACTTCATTTTCATTTGTGAGTTGTAAACCACGAAGATAAACTGGCTGGCTTTCAATGCAATTAGCAATAATTAATGTATACCTGAATAGTCCTTATTGCCAATAGCTGTGGCCAATAGTTCGTACTGGAATTTATGGTTAAATAATTATGTAAAATTTAATATATTATTTAGCAACCGTGATAGCTTAGTGGGTTGAACATCGCTTATCGTGCAAACGATGAGGGTTCAAATCCCGGGCCAAGCCTACACCAAATTGTCTTCTCTAAAGACATATGTGTGGTTGATTTATAATGATTGCTAACGGTCAGGGAAAACTTCGTGAAGAAACCCGCATGACTCAGTTGTACTTAGTCATGTGACAGTGTATTCGTACAAAACGGCGATAAGTCTGCCCCCTATTACTTGAGTAACTTTTAGTACCTCTGCCAAACGCCTTCGAAAATATACGGCGTGAACGTTTGAGTTGAGTTGAGAATATTATTTAAACATCCATTTTATCATCTACGCCGTGCAGTGGCTAAAATAGAATTGATTAAAGTTTTAAGATTGAAATCACAGATTTCCAACTAGGCGCGATAAGTATTACTTATATGTGACTTAATTAACACTAATAGGGATAGAAGACGTTCTAGTATCGTATTTACAATTGTTGGCATAGAAAAGTCGCAAAGGTGTAGGCCAAATTTCATGACTCAAATATACGTGTGTCTGTGTGAAGGCGGTGCTCCTTCTACTATGGTATTAAGGTTGTTATTAAAATTTGACCAGTTTTGATTGTCAAGAGTATTTCGATGTAAACTTTGATTTACTCCATGATTAAACAACCAGTAGATTTTCTTTAAATCATTAGCAATTTAGACAGGAAAACTTGCTCGTGAAAACGTGCTCAGATTGCACTCTAAAAAAATTCAGAGTGCAATCCGAGCTCACTTATGAAGCATTTTGTAGTAAGCATTGGAAAGCTCCCTTTTGGCTTTCGGACCCCAACAAGCCAGCCAAATATCCACTAGGCCACGGACGTCTCCAAATAACTAGTGTACTCAAAAGTTATAATATTTTTATTTTAATAATAATATCTTTACCTTCTTTACTTTTGCAATTTTAACGTACTTATCTTGTATCTCTCATCACGTGTGCTAACAAGGTAATTATGTACCGACTTGTCCTTATTATTTTATATTAGTTCTAACGGCTTGAATTTCAATGATAAATCTTCCACGACCTCTACATAGATTAGATAAGAAATAGTGTCCCCTGACTCAACATTCGCCTTGTATTACATATCTCAAGAGTTCATTGTCACTATGTCTCCTTTGATATCGTTGCCTAGCAACGAGACAGAAATGGAGCATCTCATTTAATCTAATATAATTAGTATATGTCGTGTTTTATTCGTTCTTTTGTCGTATTCGAGGGATACATACATATACTCATGGCTATATATGACGACGTCCGTGGTCGAGTGAAAGCCGGATACTGTCATATACTACAATTCCAAATAAGAGAAACTAAATTGTACAAAAAACAGTCCCATAACCATAACTATTCTGTAGGCGGTAACATTGTAAGTCTTAACGTGTGTAGACTAACTAAGCTTTAATAAAATTTCTGAACACTACACATTTAGACGGATTTAGTTGAACCAGTAAATAAAATATTTTAAAGAAATACATATAATATTTTATAGATAGTATTTTCTAAGACTTTCACAATTGCACATTACAATTAAAACAAATATTGGTATTCGGATATTTAATTACATGGTTTTTAAACCCCAAAGTTTCGAGAACTTCAGAAATATCATGGTCACGGGAAGACTGAGGTGTTATTTTTCTTTTTATAGTACTATAAAATTATAAATACCTTATTATTCCTTCTCAAAACTTGTGAGGTTTAAAGCCTAATGTTATCTGGAGTCTTGCTAGAGTTCTTCCTTTGCTTGGTTCTGCTAATGACCGGGTTCCTAGCAGGTGGTAATTGCCAATCATCATCTCTATGGAAGTTTGGATGTTTCTTTGTTTCATTCAATAGATTCGCGTATCATTCTAGGTATCAATTGGCTCTCTTTTGCTGGAATTGTAGAATTGTCAAAACGCATGTGGTGGTTTGGCTTATCAAAGGTTATGTCTGTTTTAATTTTAATAAGAATTACAAAGACGATGTGATAGCTCAATGGGTAGAACACCGGTTAACGTGTAAGCGACTAGTGTTCAAATCCCGGGTCGGGACTACACCAATTTGTCTTTTCTAAAGACATATGTGTGGTTAATTTATCATGGTTGTTAACGGTGAGGGAAAACATCGTGAGGAAACCCACATGGCTGAGTTGTACTTAGTCATGCGACAGTGTATTCATACAAAAACGGCGATAGACCTGCCTCCTATCACGTGAGTACACTGTCCATGCAAAACGTGGGTACTCTGAACACCGGGTGACTAAGTCACGTGATGTTCAGAAGTATTAGTACCTCTGCCAACCCCTTCGGGGATGTTCGGCGTGAACGTTTATGTTATGTTATGTTAAGAATTACATTCTACATTTAAAAATGCGTAAAGAGTTGCTTTTGGTGTAGTTCTGATCAGTATATTTTTATTTCATAAAGACGCAGCCAAAACAGTCCAGCAAAAAGATTGATGGATATAATGCCCGTAATCCTCTAAACAAAGTTTGGAAATGGTGTTAAATTAATTTAATGCTTTTGTGTTTATTTACAACTTGTCTTAGAGTAAATAAAACAGCTTTGGCGTAGGATCGGCTGTTCCGGTGAAATTTAAAAGTTTTAATTGAATATTAGGATACCGAGCATCAGTTTGGAGTAACTTCCCTCATCAGGAGCACGCTTCTTTTGAAACTTAAAAGATTAGGATGTTCCTTTTAAGAACTCTTAATTTTTTGGGAAATCTGTAATGTAATAAGGCGAAACTTTACTTTCATAATGTAAGATAAAAGGGTATACTTGTTCTTTTGAGTTATAAACCTAGATTATACGTCTATGATACACTCGTAAATTTGGGTGGTACTATGTAGTGCACACAGTACTACGCACACACATACACACACACACAAACTCACAGCTATAAATATCTAAAAGGTATAGCCAGAGCTTTAGAAACAGCAAATTCTTCAGCCAATTTTAGTAGTTGAGTGAGGAAACGATTGTAAAATAAATGTTTTTGGTGATGGGTCTCCAACCGCATCGCTCAAAAGCCCCGATACCCTTAGTCGCCTCTGACGATCACCCATGGGAAAAAATCGGGTAGTGCTATTCTTGGCCGACACTACACATCAATACATGAACAGTAATTAATAGTTAAAATTTAAGTCTACAAGTACTTATCATTATTTGTAGTCAAAGAAAACATTGCGTGAAAGGGGAGTGGCCCGGATCGAAGTATTTAAGAACATATAAATACCGAATTTTTATACCTACGAGTATATTTGCTAATGATAAAAGTTTGTTTAAAATAAAATAGATAACATTAAAACTAAAAATAATTTACAACTGAACTGACGAAATAAACATCTTTAGAGATCAGAAAACAACATGTTATTTTCCTCAGATATGTACGGTCAACATCAAAAACATGAGCACTTGTACAATTGTGTTACATTAAAAGTATGTTCCCCAAAAAGCTCTTGAGTTGTTGGAACAAAATGTTACCAAAACAACAGCACAGTTTTCTTTCAAGTATGTTGACAGTAATGATATAATTAAAAATATTGGATTGAATCAGGCGTTACTTTGCGGAAATCCATAGCAATACTAATATTAATAAATTTTTTCGCTTAATTCCGCTAAATAATACCTGCAGTCTTCATGCAACATGCACTGTGCACCGCCCGCCCTTCCACTTACAAGAAATCGAAAAGCAGACAATGCACCACACACACACCCGCAAGCGAAAACCACAGGCAACCACAAACATGCGACGCGTTTCGACTCAACACGAGTCATTGACGAGCAGTTAGTAGACAGTTCGGCAGCTGACCACCGAGTACGGTTAAAAATTTTAAAACTATTAATCTTAAAAAAACCGAAGACATAACAGGAATGTCAGTTTTCGTCATAAACTGAATAATTAATATAATCGCTCCCCATTTAACGATACTTTTTAATAAATGTATAGATATAGGAGAATTTCCAGACTGTATGAAGTTAAGTAGGCTCATCCCACTCCATAAATCAGGAGATAGTCAGGACTTTACCAATTATAGGCCTATTTCTATTTTACCAGTTCTCAGTAAAGTTTTTGAGAAAATCATGTCCAACCAAATGCTTTCTTATTTCAACAAACATAATATATTCCATGACGAGCAATATGGTTTCACCAAAGGTATGTCTACTGTAGATGCAGGAGTGTCACTAATGAAACATATTTTTAATTCATGGGAAAACTCCCGGGATGCGTTAGGTATATTTTGTGACCTCACAAAAGCATTTTATTGTGTAAAAAAGGAAAACGCGTTGATTAAACTTAAATATTACGGTTTTGACGAGCAAGCACTGAAATTAATGGCATCATATCATAATAAAAGAACTTTAAAGGTTGATATTAATGGAACTACGTCGAAAAAATCAGAAATAGAGATGGGCGTTCCTCAGGGTTCTATACTTGGCCCATTACTGTTCCTAATTTACATCAATGATTTACCATTTATGGTACAAAAGTATTCTGAGATAGTTATGTTTGCAGATGACACTTTTTTTAATATTTAATGTAGCGAGATCTTCTACATCTCTTGACGACGTAAATAAAGCTATCTCAGTGGTATTGCATTGGTTTACTGTAAATAACCTGGTTCTGAATGCCAAAAAAACTAAATGTATTAAATTTACTTTACCGAATGTTAGGCAAGTTGAGGCAAATATTGTTATTGACAGTGAAAAAGTAGAATTAGTTAAAGAAACAAAATTCCTAGGGATAACAATCGATTCTAAGTTGCAATGGGGACCCCATATACTAACACTTTCTAAAAGGCTGAGCTCAGCAGCGTATGCCGTGCGTAAGATTAGGGAAATAGCAGACATAGAAACAGCTCGCATTGTTTATTTCAGTTATTTTCACAGCATTATGTCTTACGGTATTTTATTATGGGGTAAAGCGGCTGATGTTCATAAAGTTTTCGTCTTACAAAAGCGAGCTATCCGATCTATCTACATGTTAAGGTCGAGGTATTCGTTGCGCGAAAAATTTAAAGATATTGGCATTTTAACTGTCCCTTGTCAATACATATTTGAGAATTTAATGTATGCCAAAAAGCATATTGGACAATTTAGTAAAGTTAGTGTTAGGTTAGGCATACTGTTAACACTCGAAATAAGGACAAACTTAACGTACCGAAGTGGAGACTTAATAAAGTAAGTAACTCCTTTATGGGACTATCCCTCAAAATGTTCAACAAACTTCCTTCTGAGATATTGGAATTGCCTGTGGCATCTTTTAAAAAGGCAATTAAAGCCATGCTTTTAAAGAAATCTTATTACAGTGTTCAAGATTTTTTAAACGACAAGAACCCAACGCGCACATGACCGTGTCCGTAAAGCTATAAATCTTCCCTCGTTATTCCCAGGAATAATTGTCTGGTGAGGATTTTTCTTCTCACGTTATGTGATTGGTTTTTGTGATGGACAATTTAGTTTAATTATGTCAAACTAGCGTTTGGTTTGGTCGCATAGAAAATCTTTTATAAAGTAAAAATATGACCCAAAATTGTACAAACCATATTTTGAAAAAATGAAAAAATGTGAATGTAAAGAGTTTCTTTGTTGCTTCTTCTCTTTACGAACACCTTCCGAAGCAACGGACTAATGATAAATTTAAAAAAATTTGACGTTCAAAAAATGATAGTTTTTAACTATTTATATTTTTCTCTATTATTATTAACGAATATTTTACAACATTTTATATTAAAACAAACTTATTTAATTAAAATAATAAACTAATACAATTTAATAACTTAAAAATTATATACTATATTATAAAAAAAATATATCATCTAAATCGCTGCCGCTTGGTGGTAAGGTACCAAGGAGGCTGGCGGCATTGCCCCTTTGTATAGCCAAACTAATACGTTGGGCAAAATACACACCAGCCCTTGGATCACCACATGTCTCCACCAAGCGCGCCGAAATTTCCTTAAAAAATCGACGGGCACTTGGACCCCATGGACCGAGGGTCTCAACAGCGAAAGCAGTAAAAATATGGTCTTCACCTATATTACTGTATTTCCGCTTCTTGAGACCCTCAGCATCATTAGCCGCAGAACCAGCCCTAGACGCAGACCCCGATAAATGGGACGGCGCTAGTGTGTCGACGCAAGTTGCGTCCCACACTAGTGTCTTCCCATTTTTCCATGGAATCAACGACATACCATCTGGCCTCTTACCATCATCGCGCAGCAAACCTGATGGTTCCAGGATAGCTGGAATGTTGACAGTGGTAAGAGCCCGTCTGATGATGTCATTGATTGCAGCATGGCGAGGTATACGCCCAGCGCTACGGCGACATGACAAACCATGGTGTCCCAACTGATCTACTAATACACCACAGCGGCAGCGATGTTTCTCGTTTATTTTTGTGCCCAATCTGAGACCTAAGGCTAGAGAAAAGGAGCCTCTGTCTAGTCGAGTTCCCAGATTACTAGATGGGAGAGCTTGTAGCCAATGTCCCGAATCTGGCTCGCAGCAAGCCAAAAGACGCGCCCGCTCCACTAAGTCAAGAGCTGAATTCAAAAGTTTTTAACTTAATTTTGAAGAATAAACTTTTTGACTTTTTGTTATGACTGCCTCATAATAAAAGTGTTATCCTTATATATTAAACGAGAGAGGGTGGATTTTGTGAACCAGCCTGTGTCGCGATGCTAAGAGCTACAAAATTGGTTCAGGTATCAAATTGAAGGTCTCCATCTGAAGTTTTACCGAAAACGCATACATTTTCCATAACTGGATGAGTTAAATTTTTTGCGATTTATAAATTGTCAAAATTGGCCCATAGACTTTGCTGGAGTAAAAGCGTGCGCAAATGTGTCAGTCACGAGATTGAATTGATTCGCTCGCAAGCAATTTTCAATTTTGGATTTAAACCGGATGCAAAAAATTGTAGTCCACGCGGATGTAGTCGAGGGCATAAAGCTAGTATATATTAATAAGTAAGTCAAAACATTAATCACATTAAGTTTTAAGATGCAAGGAATACTCGGCAACAATTCAGTAATATATCAATAGTATTCAGCAACTGTAATAGCTCAGTGGGTAGAACACCGCTTATCATGCAGACGATGTGGATTCGAATCCCGGGTCGGACCTACACTAACTTGTCTTTTCTAAAGACATATGTGTGGTTAATTTATCATAGTTATAAACAGTGAGGGAAAACATCGTGAGGAAACCCACATGGCTGAGTTGTACTTAGTAATGTAACAGCGTATTCGTAGAGAACGGCGATAGTCCTGCCCCCTCTCACGTGAGTACACTGTCCAAGCAAAACCTGGTTATCGGAACACCAGGTGAAAATGTCACGTGAGGTTCAGAAGTATTAGTACCTCTGCCAAACCTTTCAGGGATGTACGGCGTGAACATTTGAGTTTGAGATGAGTTAAGTTAATCTTAAAACAGTTTGTTGATAATTTAAAATGAAGCTCAAGCTCGACAAACCTTGTCAAAATGGCAATTGATAGCCTCTGCCTACCACAATAGGAACTTACGCCGTAAGTGCTGTGTATTGCTTTAAATAATATCAAAAACTTGCGTTTATAATTTCGATGCTGACTATACCTACGTGGATAAAGATATAGTCGTTATCATCGGGGAGACATTGACTCAATGCAAATATTTTATTGACCTTTACAAACAAACGTCATAACCACGCCTTCATTTCATGTACATCTCATTGGAAATATACTCTTACGTATTTGCGTACTTTTAGATAAAAGTTCCCATCACTGTTGCGTTCTTTTACGTCACAATATAATTATTTTTATTAAAGAGATAATGATACAAGGCGCATGCGTAGTTCAACGCTCCGTGGTCTCAACTCAAGTCTTAAGTGTGGTGCACTTATCATCCATTCAAACTGATTTATAGATGGTTAATCACGAGACAGTTTATTTAGTGAGCATTGCTACCTGATTCACGGTAATGAGTGCCTTATCAGTACACCATCAGTGAATATACCATATTAAAAATATTTTTTTGCAAACTTTTTGTAAAATTCAGCTCTTTGTAAAATTCAGCTGAGTAGTGTCGGCTTAGAATAGCACTACCCTATTTCTTCCGGTGGGTGTACGTAAGAGGCGACTAACGGACTTGGGGCTTTTTAAGGGATTTTTGGGCGACGCGGTTGGAGACCCATCAACAACAACCTTTGTACTGCCATCTTTTCCCCACTCAACT
Source organism: Bedellia somnulentella (assembly GCA_963576735.1). NCBI lineage: Eukaryota > Metazoa > Arthropoda > Insecta > Lepidoptera > Bedelliidae > Bedellia > Bedellia somnulentella. The sequence goes on from OY755182.1 coordinate 8,491,130, forward strand.
TCCAAAAGTGGCTGAGGAATTTATTATTTCTCAGCTCTGGCTACCCCTTTTAGGGATTTATAGCCGTGAGTGTATGTATGTTTTTGTAAAATTTATTAAAGTCATAATGAACCAATAGACGACCATTGCTTGATAAAAAGCTCCTCCAAGCTCCGAACAACGACCGGTGCAATACTTTATTCAGAAATTGACTTCTCGCTACCTTTATTTAGTCGCTGGAGTTGAGTCCCATCTTATGACCACGCCTCTATAGAACCTTCGACCCACAACGAACTGTGAAGTAGTTCATTTCTCCAAGTTCTAGGTAACCGTTCGTAACAAACTCTATTTTATATCCCCTTAGCCAACAGTCGACCTAGGTTTTGTGAAGTAATAAATTCTTACTAGCAAAAGCAGTTTATTTCCATTTCACACTATTCAAAATATTACATCTAAACTTACGAATATTATCTCAAGCAGAATGAAGATAATTTATTTAATTTACGATATATCTAATTAAACCCCCACGGACCCTACTTATCACCATTTTTATCTTTGTTTTAGTTTATTATACATATTTACATTTCATCATATCTTTATTTGTTTATTGGGCAAGCTCAAGCAAATGTCAGAAGAAGTTGAGTTTACATCAGCCCAAGTGCCACGCAGTCAAAAAGATAATAGATACTTATCAATTCTAATGTTATAAAGAAGATATCTGAGTATTTTTTGCATATTTCTAATAACATACATACATACTCATACATATACTCACGGCTATAAATCCCTAGAAGGGGTAGCCAGAGCTAAGGAATTAGAAATTCCGCAGCCACTTTTGGAAAGTACTGTGGGGAAAAGATGGTAAAATAAATGTTTTTGGTGATGGTAATAAATTTATGGAATGATATGGTAAGTTAATTTTTAAGGTAGGTTCAACACAAACCATTTGATCAAAAACACATCGAACATAAAAATAGTTGAAACAAAAGTAGTCTTAAAACAAAGACACTTAATTGACTTGGGCTCACTCATCGGAAGAAATGGGGTAGTGCTATTCTAAGCCCACACTACACAGCAGTAATAAATGTAATAAATTTGTAATAAATGGTCTCAAAAACTATTAAAACGATTTAAACAATTCTTTGAATACCTTATCTTTTTTCAAAATTATTAGGTGCTCAATATAAAAAAATACAAAAGAAATAACTTCCTCGATTCTTATACTAACTGACACTTCAGTTTGGTTTCCATCCAAATGTCTTATTTAACACGTGGAATGGGGCTCCAGTCAAAATAAAGCTCGGTGGAGGTTCGCTTAAGAAGATAGAAAACTTGACAATGAAATCAACGGCAGAATGAAAAAAATAGCAGTAGCTGCCTTTGGGAACTCAGTCCAAACGAAATTATTTGTATACATGGCCATCGTTCTGCCAATCTCTTATATGCCCCTGAGACATGGTGTGTTTATCACAATCTTATGAGCACATTGGATAGATTCAATCCAAAATTCCTACGCGACATTATAAATATTCGCCGATCTCATTGAATTCGCAAAACAGCTAAGAAGGCGACATCGAGGCATAACCGATGCAAGCACCGTCTCGGTGGTTTAGACATGAAAGCGTAACAGACGGACAGAGCTATTTCGCAATCATAATATTAGTATGGATGGGAGGGGTGCTAACTTGCAGCAAGTATCCTATGAAACTACCCCGACAAAAAACTAATTAACTTACTTACTTATACTCACGCCCATAGTTCCCATTGGGGTAGGCCGAGACTATAGACCGCCACTTTGTACTATCATGATAAATTGTCTCTTGCTTCTGTCACATTCACCTTTATTCTCATATATGCTCTTATGTACTTTTCACTATGGACTTTCGCCTTCGTAAGAACGTTTTCGATTTGGTTTTCAAACATCTTACGCGGCCGTCCGGTAGTAACAACACCATCCACATTGGCTATATATCTTTTGCCACTTTACCTTCACCCATACTCTTTATGTGCTCAAACCATAAACCTTCACATTCCTTTCTCTATCTTACACACTATGTCATCTTTCACACCTAAACGTTCACGAATCACACTATTTTTTACTCTGTCGAATAACCTAACATTACATAATACTTCAGAGGGATCTCATTTCCACTGGATTCATAGTATTTCATGTCTCTTTTGCCTTTCCAAACATTTACTACCATAAATCAGAGTAAGAACCAGTACAGCGTTGTGTACTGCCATTTGCACCTTTTAAGTTTACGAAATATACCAAATGGTAAAATTACTAAACCTTCGACTAAAATGGTCCCTATTTTAATGTCTTAAAGATATATCGTTAAAGCTAAAATTTAACTAATTATCCCTCTGCAGTCTGATAACGTAATTTATTGACATGAGTTTGATTGCAGACTAACATACAATTCAGACACACCTCTAAAGTTTACAGTTTACAGATATAAAACATTTATGAATAATCTCTTTACAGACTATACATGGTGCATGGAATATATTTATATCTTTATGTATAAATATTTAAATATATAAAAAAATAAAATTATCAATATCTGGTAATATCAGCAAAGGATATTCAAGGAGGACACATTTGCATAAAATTAAAATAGAGAAGTGCCCTCAGCTACCAGACGCATATTAAGTTAAGGTGAAGCCTAGCAGGAACCAATCCTTTCGGGTTTTTTGCCAAGATCGTACATAGTATCGCTTGTTAATCTCTGCCTACCCCAAAAGGAACTAATGTAAAGTGTAAGTCTATGTTTATAATTTGCTGTGTAGTTTCGGCTTAGAATAGCACTACCCCATTTCTTCCGGTGGGTGTAAGTAAGAGGCGACTAACGGCATTGGGGCTTTTAAGGGATTTTTGGGCGATGCGGTTGGAGACCCATCACCAAAAACTTTTATATTACCATCTTTTCCCCACTCAACTTTCCAAAAGTGGCTGGGGAATTTCTTAGCTCTGGCTACCCCTTCTAGGGATTTATAGCCTTGAGTATATGTATGTATGTATGTTTATAAAAAAGTTAGTGGACAATGTCTGGACAATATAAGACTGCAAAAATATCAGTATCCAGAACAGAAATTACTTGGTAATAGGAACCAGTTTCAGTTTTATTTTATGTTTTTGGTGTGTGTTTCGATAATCTGTTCTCTATTTTTGACATCGAATTACTAGGCTGTATGGTTAAAAAACCTTTGCCTGTCTATTGGGCAAAACAAAAATTAAATAAAACTGTTCGTTCATAATTTTGTCAGTATATATTGGTTTTAATTCCCCAAAATTTATTTTGTGCTCGCTTGTACCAGTATATGTTCTTGCCAAACATCATATTTTAAAGGTGCTATCAGCGAAAAAAGGAATACTATATAAAATGTACGTATAAATCTTCTGATATAACATAACCAAACAAATATTAATAGACTTCTGCTTTTAAACATCCTATAATAATCCTATTTGCGATATAATAAAGCTCATCATAATTTACTATTTATGCAAGTGATTCCTTTCATCTATACTGCGATACTCTGTCGAAACAGTGACTTATTTTGAGGTTATGTTTACTAATTTGTTACGGAAATTTTACCTCAATAGTTGGAATGTTTTTCAACACGTGTCGAGTTGACAATGAAATGAAGTAAAATTCCAAGCATTGATTCATTGCTTTTTATCGCAGAAGTAGTAGCCTTAATTAATCTTGCTTAAAATCAACATTTCCAACTATATAACCGGGTATGTTGTCACATATTTCTTATCTCCAAATTCTTATTACTACGCAATAGTGTAATTTTTTTACGCATCTAATTAGTACGAATATATTTGATTAAAGATGACCTCTTCATCTCAGGTTGCTCTACTTCCCATTTAAAACTAGCAAAAACCAGTTAAAGTAAAATTCCATCCTGTATTTACTGCTTTCAAGCAGTACTCCCTGCTTTATCAGTGGAATAATATTATTTAAGAATATTATAAATTTGATGAATGACCTAATGACCCATGTACGTCAACAGTAACTGATGAGGCGAACTATTTGTATGCGTCTTGTCAGTTCAATACTAACAGGCAAGATGAGAAGTCACACATATATGGATTCGTTGGGGAATCCCAGGTAATAATTAGCTGTGGTGTGATAAGTTTTTAAACTTGAGTTTGAGTTTCTTTTACCTTGTACCTTTAAAATAATCTGCTATTGTAAATATTTTCTATCAATAATTTTCAGAATAGTTAGCTACTGTTTGTTTTTCTCTTTTCTATAATAATGTTTCACAGTTCTGTGTGTGTGACTTTAGTGTAGAATTTCATGGTCATTGCTGTGCTCCATATGTTAGCTTAATGTAGAATATAACCAATATTTTTTGTGTTGTCCTAACAGCATTATGGCTCGGATTCTTGACGGAAAAGCATTAGCAAATGAAATCCAGGATGAATTAAAAGTGAAAATCGAAAGCTGGGTTAATACTGGAAAAAGAGCACCATCTTTATATTGCATCATAGTTGGTGATGATCCCGCCAGCCATACATATGTCACAAATAAAGTGAAAGCTGCTAAAAATGTAGGAATCACAGCACATACTTTGAAATATGATCAGAGTTTATCTCAAGATGAGCTCATATCTAAAATAAAATCTCTGAACATAGATGAAGAAGTAGACGGCATTCTTGTTCAGTTGCCACTCCCTACAATAATGAATGAAAGAGAAGTGTGCAATGCTGTTTCGCCTCAAAAAGATGTTGATGGTTTCCATGTCATCAATGTGGGGCAATTGTGCCTTGACATGCCTACCATTGTACCTGCTACTGCATTGGCAGTTGTAGAAATGCTAAAGAGGTAAATATTTTTCTTCATTTGTTTTTTTTTATTTATTTTATCATCTTCTAACAATGTGATTGTAAATGTAACAATTTTATAGATTCAAGATTGATACTTTTGGTCGCAATGCCGTTGTTGTGGGAAGATCCAAAAATGTTGGAATGCCAATAGCCATGATGCTGCATAGTGACATGAAACATGACAGTGGTTTAGGAATGGATGCTACAGTTACTATCTGCCATCGATACACCCCAAAAGAGAAATTAGATAACTATTGTAGAAATGCTGATATCATAATAACTGCAACTGGTAAGTATTAATTAAAATAAAATAATTATTTATGTCAAAATAAAAAGATAAATGTTTGTTTTTTGAATCTCAAATGGTAACTTAATATACAGTCAAAGTATACTTCTCAATAAACTTGTAACTGAAAGTATTTGTGAATCTGAAGCTCTGGCTACCCTTTTATAGAAAAGAAAGAAATATAATTTTATTTGGGGCACAGGATAAAAAATCAAATCATAGCTATCATTATAGTCTAGTTACATAACATAACATAAACGTTCACGCCGAATATCCCCGAAGGGGTTGGCAGAGGTACTAATACTTCTGAACATCACATGACTTTGTCACCTGGTGTTCAGAGTACCCACTACAAAATATTTGATTAGTGTATTTATGATCACAAATCATTTAACTAAAACATCTTAATATTAACTAGTGAATAGTTCCATATTGATTTCTATTATAGGTGTTCCAAACCTAATCAAAGCTGACATGGTGAAGCCTGGCGCCACTGTGATTGATGTGGGCATCACCAGGATAACAAGTGAAAATGGTACCACCAAGCTGGTTGGTGACATTGATTATGAAGGTAAGTTAGAGGTTCATTAACTTTTAATGAAAAAATGGCTGCTGTTTTATTCTTTGTGCCAAAAGAACTTCTGAAAATCATGTGTCAATTTTGTTACCTGCTGACTTGACTACCCATAAATGTAGCAATACGACTAATCCCATACCTTCACCTTTGTTCATTCGTTGTATGTTTTTAATGGAAACCTATTTTCTTTTCCCAAACCAGAAGTGGCGAAAGTAGCAGGCGCTGTAACCCCAGTACCCGGGGGCGTCGGACCCATGACTGTTGCAATGTTAATGCATAACACATTCCAAGCTGCCAAGCAGATCCGTGATACACTAATGGAAGTGCAATAATCTACCTTTTAAGGTATATGACCGATTGACCATAGTTTGTTAAGATTTATTATAGATTATCTATGTAATTTTGAGCTGTCACAAGATGTGTTTGAGATAGTCTCGACGATTTTATTTTGCAATCAGTTTAAGGTGGTTCGGAATTGTGGTCATAATCTCAAATTAAATTATTTAGGACCTTTATATTATTTGACTTACAAAATGTATGTTAAAGTTAATTATGTGCTCGTAATTTTATCGTTATTTTTCATAATACAACCATCTCTTCTACACTTGAATTCAATTTAACCATATCAGTATAAATAATGAAATATGATATTACAAATATGCTATCACTGCAAAATGGTTTATTTGATCAATCAATATTGCATTTTATAAATACGTGTTCTAAATCCATATTCGCCTAGTGACCTAGCCAAATAATTTATTGACATAAATGTTACGTCAGTATAGATGGATACATTTAAATCACAACCAAACATTACGCTGTTTTCAATGTAAGCATAGCTGGGAGGCTATATTCTCAAGAATGTTAGCCAGCGGTTCAGAATCAGTAAAACCTCAACATTCTATTCGTAAGTTGTGAAAAAGTACATATTGTTATATGTATCCAACCATGCTGCTTAAATAGAATATATAACTTGAAAATTTTATTCAATAAAAAAGCAATTATTAGCCGTGCGTAGCTGGTAAAATAAGTTTGGCCTATAAATTATCGAATCTCATTTCTTTTGTAGCTTAGTTTCTTTGCAAACACCTATTAAGGCCGCGGTTATGACGTATAAACCGAATTGCTTATTTGCGTGACTCTTACCTATTACGCAGATGGTAATACTACTTGGAAATGATGGATGTGGGCCTGCATGTCTGTGTAGGAGCGTTGCGTGAAGTTTCACACTTGGCGAAATATGCTGATGAACAATTGAGTTTTTTAATAGGTGAGCTTTAGCAAGGCTTCAAGGACACAAAGATTTATATATGTTTGATAGATTATTTCATGCACATTTGTATTCGAACCCTAATACTATGACTTATTATTAACAAATGAAATAATGTATTTATTAACTGTACATAATAAATAATTTCTTTAGATGAATGCCTCCATAGCAATGATTGGATTCGATTAGATTACAAGAAGATTAATTTTAGAAAAAAAATGGATGTAATATTGGAGTTCATTAGCTAAGACAAGGCTAATAAATGTACATAAAATTCATCCATCAAACATAAAAATCTGCTGTAACTTTGCAATCTATTGATTACTATATTTCATATTCCATTATTGAAGTATTTTTCGAGTTAGTTTTTTGCGAATACTTATTAATTATCAGTTTATCAGGCATTAAATCTATCACAATAATAAGTATTTGAAAAATCTAAATATTTTTAAACAGTCCTAAGCTACAACAATATTTTTATTATTTTAAAATATATATTTTTCGTTGTACAAGTGGCGGACAACTTTGTTTTTATTTATTGGAATATTCCTTGCAATATTTGTAAAAGTATATTTTCATTATGGTTAAGGACTTTGGAATCGTAATTTATGCCTTTACTTGTTGGAAATAAACTGGAATTTCATTAAATATATCGTTAAGTTAAAGGGTTTTGTGAAAATAATTTCCATTTCGTTTCCTATTTTATAAATATTTACTTGTGATGAGCTCAAGAAAACTATTTAAGTGCCTTTTAGCTGTTAAGTTTATACATTGAAAAGTATTACTTAGATGTAAAATAAACTATAGTGTTCTCTATATAATAAAGACATAAATCCTGTGTTGTTAAATTTAGATGTTCTTCATACTTTACGTTTATTAATTGACATTTGAAAATTTACAATTGTTAAAGGTTTTACCCGAAATTGTCTAAATTCTAATTTTTATATCTTTAAAGACAAAATGACCGAAAAAGACACTATTTAAAGCAAGACAAGGTTTCAAAGCATGTATGAAGAATATCCTTCAAACTCTTGTCAAACAGAAGCATTAGAGTCGGACTTCATCTGGCAGCACGGAATCGCCTTTTTCCGACGCCCTTTCTCTTTCTGTCGCTCAGAACTGCCATTTGCTCGACCCAGACAGCAAGCATAATGCGAACGCCTTGAGGATTCCGCCGCGTGCTATAGCATTATGCGGCGGAAAAGGGCGATTCCGTACTGCTAGATGAGGTCCAACCCTTAGTGGAAGCGGCCTGGTAACAAAATTTATTTATTCACAAAAAAAACTATGCACCATAACTCTATAGGCATTAATTTACATTTAACAACCTTTTGGTGTGGATATTTTTGTTAAATCTAAAATAACATAAAAACGGTGAAGCGATAAACAAACCAGTAATAAGATAACTCGGACTAACTAAGAAATCTAAAGAAAAGGCACGGAATATCGATTTGATCCACTTAAAACCGTGTCTTATTCGTACATTCCAAAACATATACTCGTATGTTACCGAACTAAGTCAGATATGCAAATGTATTGTCAGTGTTTCGCAAACACACACACACTTATAAATGTTTTTTAAGTGACTCATATCACTGTTTACCGTTACTAGTCTGGATTTCTTGGTTAGTCTAAGGTTTTAATATTTTTTACTCCAAGATAGTTTTACGTCTCGTGGTATAGTATACAACGATTAGGAAATTGTTCATTGTACTGACGTTTTTTGTCCTATTCGTTCTGGGCCGGCTTTTCCACCTTAATGTAACAGGCTGTGAAAATGTTGGTATTTTCCCAGAATCGTTGACGCCTTTTGATGTCAAATCATTTAGTTATATTTGTCGTCTTACATCGGTCTTATATTTCTGCGAAAATACCAAATCAACAGGATTAAATACATATATGTTGTTTGTTTATTGTTAATTAATGTTGAACATTCGATGTAATTAATTTTAATTTATGTGCTTCTATTTTGTTTTATTATTAAATAAATACTTTATTTACTCTTAGCCGTTTATTATTTTATAGCTAGACTACTTCTGAGCGTGCTAGATCACTTACCTAGCCGTGCCATAAATTCAGACCCTTGTATAAACATACCTAACCTAAGTTAAAAACTGACATAAAATTATTAAGGCATTTTACATTTATGGTATCCTTTACAAAATAATCTGTTCAAACAACCACCTTTAGCTTTTACACATCATTAATTCATGTATCTCAACAGCTCCTTACGAGCCGAGTGCATGCATCCTATCGTTTTAATTTCTCAGCTACGCAGTTATTTTTTCATCCGCAAAGTTAATATTCCTGTGACCAGCCAGACCACCGTCTGCGTCATATCTTTGTTCTCGATGTTCGTTGGTGATGAAGAGCTCAAATTCTTTTATATTGGTTGGATAGCTGCTGGTGACCTGGTAGTTAGAGGTCGATTGAATCATTATTGGTTCATTGTAACTCTTGCTGTCTAGTGTCGGCTTAGAATAGCACTACCCCATTTCTTCCGGTGGGTGTACGTAAGAGGCGACTAACGGTATTGGGGCTTTTAAGGGATTTTTGGGCGATGCGGTTGGAGACCCATCACCAACAACCTTTATTTCACCATCTTTTCCCCACGCAACTTCCAAAGGTGGCTGAGGAATGTCTCATTCCCTAGCTCTGGCTACCCCTTCAAGGGATGTATAGCCGTGAGTATATGTATGTATGTAACTCTTGATGGGCTGATAAACAAATTTGTTTATCGCAATATCGTGTTTCATACCGCACGTTTTACTAGACGTATGCAAAAGACATTTGATCGCCAGCGTATCAATGGTGGTTGGTGATGTATCCTCTCATTATCATATCAGTTCGTAATGTATTTTTACGTTTTTTGTATCTGTGAGCCATGGAAAAGCAAATCGCTGTCTCGCACATCGAGATATATTCAATCATTCTGTGTTGTCCCTTTTACCCTTACACATGCACTACAAGATATAGTTTTTGTAATGCATCATGTAACTATATCATAATGTAAAATACGAATATCACCTGTCATTTATCAAATAATTATCCGTGATAGCCCAGTGGGTAGAACACTCGGTTATCGTGCAAACGACTAGTGTTCAAATCCTGGGTCGGGCCTACACCAATTTGTCTTTTCTAAAGACATATGTGTGGTTAATTTATCATGGTTGTTAACGGTGAGGGAAAACATCGTGAGGAAACCCACATGGCTGAGTTGTACTTAGTCATGTGACAGTGTATTCGTACAAAACGGCGATAGGCCTGCCCCCTATCACGTGAGTACACTGTCCATGCAAAACATGGGTACTCTGAACACCAGGTGACAAAGTCACGTGATGTTCAGAAGTATTAGTACCTCTGCCAACCCCTATATTAAATATCCTTCGGGGATATTCGGCGTGAACGTTTATGTTATGTTATGTTATTTATCAAATCTAGGCTTTAATATCAATTTAAAATAATAAACGTTAATTGTTAAAATGAATCTTTAAAATAGTAAATAGTTGACATTTATAATTACAATGTTAATACATTTATTTACGAGTTACAATAATTACTTCGATTCGAATAATTTAACTAGGATATCAGATCTGAAAGATGTTTACAATTGGAGTACAACACTTGATAGGCCCAATTTTTATTCCCATATACACCCGATTGTGGCTTCTGTATGTGGTTATTATATGAGCCAAGATTTCATAGCTCCAGAGTTCTCCGAAATATATTGTACCGACACGTACACATTCATATAATAGAGCTGCTACGTAAAGTCTAAGCACAGACTTATCCGGTTTTGTATGCAGCCCGAAAACTCGTAATTGAATTGAGTGTTTCATGAGTTTATCATGTTTCACAATATTAGCGAGCACACAAACGAGACGTGTGTTGCGGCAAAATTAATTACATTCCTTAAGACGCTACATTCTAAGACGTGTATTGTTCCCTTACTTCATCAGATCTTACCATTAATAAAGGGAACAAAACGCGATACAATATCCGTCGGCCTTGCAATGACGGAATATTAGATAGTTGTTTAGGGAGATGTTTTGTTAGGTACGTTGCTAGGATGGCTCAAGGATGTTTCGTACTTAGTTAAACAAAGGATAGGCAAGAAACATATGGGATACATGCTTCTATATATGCACATCTCTAGTTGGATTATATTGTTACGTACCGGGTTCTTAATTTGATAAATACCAGTCACACTTTCGTGCAATAAGGTGTAATTATATTTATTGACCAATAACGCACTTTACACAACACAACAAACACTATCGATAATTAACTATCGATACTCGCACTAATTAACAACACTAATTTACTCCGTTATAGTAGCACTGTCCACACCGTTAAGCTTATTTCCGTAATCCGTATATCACTGCACTGTCGTATTTAATTTCTTCGCTCTAGTATTTCGCTTGTTCTCGCTTTAGTTCTTCGCACTCGAATGACTCCGTAGCACGCGTCGCTCTTTATATATGCCAAATCTCAAATACGCGAATATTACAGAAAGTTCTAGTACCACATTCTCGAAAAGTCGATATTCGAGAAACATCTAGTAATTCCTTTACTTATTAGAATACTAGTAACGCCATCTGTTATCTAGTAGTGGCAAATCCTATCTCCTACTTGCGAACAGATGTCGTAACATTACCCCCTCCTTACATTAATACTCGTCCCGAGTATTATTGCTTCCATGGTACTTCGCAAGTCGATCGATGTGAACTATTTTCCAAGCCCCTCTAGGTTGGCGTTGAATTCTGTACGTTACATCGTTTATTCTAGTGACCACCTTGTACGGTCCTTCCCACCTATTTTGTAACTTAGGGGACTTCCCTTTCTGGCGAGTTGGATTGTGTAACCAGACGAGCATACCCTCTTCGAAACGCGGCGTGTTAGCTTTACGGTCATATCTGGTTTTCATCTTTTCACTAGCATGTAAACCATTTTCACGCACTAGGGAATGTACATCTTGCATTCTTTCCCTCAAATCGCTTACATATTCAGTTACACTCTGCGGCTCATCTGGTGACCCTCCTGTCAACAAATCTACAGGCAATCGTAGCTCTCTTCCGAAATTGACGAAAGCAGGTGTTTCCTTCGTGCTTTCGTGAACAGCTGACCGGTAAGACAGTAAAAATAATGGAATGTGTTTGTCCCAGTCCTTCTGATGTTTTTCAACCATCTTCGCCAACTGTCTCTCCAGTGTTTGGTTGAACCTCTCCACCATTCCATCTGACTGAGGATGATATGGCGTCGTCCTGGTTTTATGCATTCCAAGTAGTTTGCACACCTCTTGAAATACTTGTGACTCAAAATTTCTTCCCTGGTCAGAGTGTATCTCCAGGGGCACGCCAAATCGACAGATCACTTCCTCAACCAGTTTTGTAGCCACAGTTATTGCTTCTTGATTAGGTATGGCAAACACTTCAGGCCACTTAGTGAAGTAATCCATCACCACCATGAAATATTTATTTCCGGACTCTGATTGTGGAAACGGTCCAGCCACATCAACGGCAATCCTCTCCCAGGGAGCTCCCACATTGTACAACCGTAATCCCCCTCTACTCCGGGTCTGCGGACCTTTCACCGCGGCACACGTTGTACATTTCCGGCACCAGTCCTGTACGTCGTCCCTACAATGAAGCCAGTAAAACTTCGCACGAACCTTCTGCAACGTACGATTTACCCCAAGATGCCCGCCCGAAACACCGTCATGTGTTTCCCGCAGTACATCTTTAACCTTGGCTCTGGGCACGACCAATTGTAGGTGCCCTTCTTTACCGTTGGGTTTCTCCCACCTCCGGTACAGTAGACCATTGATCAGAACCAGGCTGTTCCATTGCGCCCAGTAAGCTTTCGTACTCACTCCTGTGGACGCTACTTCACTCCAAGCCGGTTGATCGTGTTTTTCCTTCTTCCATTTCATGATGGGTCTGAGGTGCTCATCTTCTTCTTGAGCCTTCTGCATAGCTTCTGTTTCCCATCCATCCAATGGACAAATTCGAGTCACTTTCACGACCTCCTCCTTCGACTCTTGCTTCCTACAATGTTTACAGTCTTCCGGACACGGTCTACGTGAAAGCGCGTCTGCATTGCCATGAGATTTACCACTACGGTGCTCGATAGAAAAGTCATACTCTTGTAGCTGTTCGATCCATCGAGCTACCTGTCCTTCCGGGTTTTTGAACTGGAGAAGCCATTTCAGTGCAGCATGATCAGTTCGAAGCTTGAACGGTCTCCCAATCAAATACTTGTAAAAATGCTGTAAGGTCTTTACTACAGCTAGAAGTTCCTTTCTCGTGACGCAGTAGTTTCTTTCCGCTTTAGATAGAGACTTGCTGAAATATCCGATCACAACTTCCTTGTCACCTTGGATCTGTGATAACACTCCACCAATAGCCATATTACTAGCATCGCTGTCAACGATGTACTGTCCCTCTGGCTGTGGATATCCAAGGATAGGTGTCTCGCAAAGCCTCTTCTTCAGCTCATTGAAAGATAACTCGCATTCATCATCCCAAGAGAAGGTTTTCTTATCTTCAGTCAACCGATGCAATGGTTTGGCGATCTCAGAAAACCCTTTTACAAAACGTCGATAGTACGAGCAAAGGCCGAGAAAAGCTCGCACGTCTGTTTTGTCCTTTGGCGTCGGCCATTTCTGCACAGCTTCCACCTTTTCCGGATCCGTCTGAATTCCTTCTCGGCTGATTACGTGTCCTAAATAGTTCACTGAAGTTCTAAACAGCCGGCACTTCTTCGGATTCAGTTTCAGGTTTGCTCCACGAATTTTCTGAAAGACTTGTTCCAGGTTCTTGAGATGGTCTTGGAAGCTTTTGCCTATTATGACCACGTCGTCGAGGTACACCAGGCAAGCCTCGCCAACCAATCCCGCCAACGCACACTCCATAAGCCTTTCAAAAGTAGCTGGCGCGTTGCAGAGACCGAAAGGCATGACGTTAAACTGCCACAAACCCTTTCCAGTTGAAAACGCAGTCTTCTCTTTATCAGTCGGATGTATTTCCACCTGCCAGTAGCCTGACTTGCAGTCCAGGGTTGAAAACCACTTCATGCCACTCAAAGTATCCAGAGTGTCATCTATTCTTGGCAAAGGATAGCTGTCCTTCTTTGTCACGTTGTTCAGTTGCCTGTAGTCAACACAAAACCGTGTGCTTCCATCTTTCTTCTTAACAAGAACCACTGGAGAACACCACGGACTGGAGGACGGACTAATGACCTTCTTCTTTTTCATGTCTTCGAGCAATTCTTCAACTTCTTTCTCCTTAGCGATTGGGATTCTCCTTGCTCTCTGTCTAATAGGTCTTTCGTCCCCTGTATCAATTCTGTGTTGCACTAAAGATGTTCTGCCTAAGTCCCCTTCTGCATTTGAGAAGATGTCAGCATATTTCACCAGCAACTGTTTAACCTTGATCCTCTCCAAGTAAGATAAGTCATCCTGGATCTCACTTAACAAGTCAGTTACAGTTGAATTATCGACTTTCACTTTGACTTTCCCATTTGGAGAATGACAGCTCCTCATCCAGACTACTTCTTCACACTGACCAACTACTTCACCCCGCTTAAGCTGTACATCTTCTTGGTCAAGGTTGACTACCTTCACTATCGCCGTCTTGTTGCTTGTAACCAAAGTTCTTGCTGTCAGAAATTTCCTTGGCCCGTTCTTCCCTGTCTCTTCAATCAACACACAACGATGCCTCTTCTTCTCGCTGTCTACAGGTAACATCACCGGAACCAACTTCTGAGAACGCGCAGGAATATTGATGGTTTTCAAGCATGTCACTTCACCGACGGGACCACCCAGTATAAAGATTTCTTCCTGGCCACACTTGAAAATTCCTCTCGTTATGTCAATCCGGCAGTTATATTTCTTCATGAAGTCCAGTCCTAGTATGCATTCATCCATTATCTCAGCCACAATGACTTGATGAGTATACGACGTCTCGCCAACCATCATCCTGACTGAGAGTTCACCAAGGACAGGTATTCGCTGGCCAGAGGCGGAGAGTAGCCGACACTTAGTATCTCTGCTATACTTGATATTCGCTGCTTTCACCAGTGCCGGATTGATCACCGTTCTAGACGCTCCAGTATCAAGGGTCATCTTACAGTCTTGATCATTGACACAGCCCAATATCACCAAACTGTTCCCGTTACAGGCTTGTGAGATGGTCATTGTCGGGGCTTTCTCCTCTCTAGCCAGCACCTGCCCCCCGGTCCTGGCTAATGCTCGTTTCCCTGGACGTTTGCGGCAGAAGCCTCTGCCTGCCTCTTTTCTTCCTTCCTCAGCGGGCAACTTAATCTCAAATGGCCCCTTTTCCCGCAGCCATAACAAATCGGTCCAGTACTCCTTCCGACGGGTGCTTTAATGACCTTGACGTCCTCATTTGCTTCCGCAATCTCACGAAGTCGATGAGTTTGGCGCGTATCCTGGCGGCAAGCTTCAACTTCTAGAGCGTTCGCCAAGGCATCCTTGAGAGACGTGTGGTGTTGAAGTCTCACCGCTGTTCTCACTTCGATATCTCTGATGCCGTCGACGAATGCTTGCACCAGGTTCATTTCCACCGTCTTCGGATCTACACTGGGATAGGCCTTGCGGACGAGCTTCTCGATTTCAAGGGCCCACTGCTGAAGTCCCTCTCCAGAACGCTGGACCCTATCACGCAGCTGAGCGCGGAACACGTGCTCCAGGTGTCGCTCTCCATAGCGAGACTCCAACGCATCCAGCAGGTCCTTGAAACCACCACTCGGAGTCGGCAGCGCCTCTATTACTGACAGTGCTTGACCTCGGAGCGCCACCGTCAGTGCAGTCAAACACTGTTCATCAGTCCAACCATTGGCAGCCGCAACAGTCTGGAACTGATGTCTATACGCCGACCAGGATGTTGTTCCGTCGTAGGGAGGAACCTTCACACGAGGACCATGGACAGCTACTACATTCTCACCGGAGACAACCTTGACCGGTCGTGATTCAAGCTGCAGAACCCTTTTCTCCATTCCGCGGAAGTCGGTCTTCATGTCATCGATATCTTTCTCAATAGTGGTTACCTGCTCCTTCATCTGCTCTACGTCTTTTTCCACAGTAACCACCCGACCACTGACTTCATTGACCGCAGTGAGAACTTGTGAGAACTTAGTTTGCTGTTCCTCGCGCAACTCACGAACTTCTTGTTTCACAACACCCTGTACCTCCGAATGTATGTTTTTTTTAACATCCTGTACCTCCGAATGTATGTTTTTCACAACATCCTGTATGCTTTGTTGTGCTTCACGCATGCTTTGTTGTGCTTCACGCATGCTTTGAAACATTTCAACTATCATCGCCAAGTCAGTATTAGTTGCGGCCGCCGGCGCCGTTGATGTAGACGGCGCGTTAGTCACCGCGGACGTCTCCTCTGGAATGTCACTCCGAGGGTTCGTGACCGATGACCTCATTTCCGACAGCTGTTCACCCTCTGCGGCTTTCTGAGCGCGTGTCTTCACACCCTCTCTTCCGTCTTCCTTCGGCATAACTGGCATCTTCAAATCCCACTTCTGACACCAATTGTTACGTACCGGGTTCTTAATTTGATAAATACCAGTCACACTTTCGTGCAATAAGGTGTAATTATATTTATTGACCAATAACGCACTTTACACAACACAACAAACACTATCGATAATTAACTATCGATACTCGCACTAATTAACAACACTAATTTACTCCGTTATAGTAGCACTGTCCACACCGTTAAGCTTATTTCCGTAATCCGTATATCACTGCACTGTCGTATTTAATTTCTTCGCTCTAGTATTTCGCTTGTTCTCGCTTTAGTTCTTCGCACTCGAATGACTCCGTAGCACGCGTCGCTCTTTATATATGCCAAATCTCAAATACGCGAATATTACAGAAAGTTCTAGTACCACATTCTCGAAAAGTCGATATTCGAGAAACATCTAGTAATTCCTTTACTTATTAGAATACTAGTAACGCCATCTGTTATCTAGTAGTGGCAAATCCTATCTCCTACTTGCGAACAGATGTCGTAACAATATATATACAAAGTTGCAAAGGTATTTTTTACAGTAGGTATAAAATATCATATGTATTAAAAGCCATCAAGCTTCGAAAAATACCGCAAGATACAAAGGGTGCAATACATAAAACCTGTAGCATCATGTTATTTGAATCTAGATCTGAATTACTGAACGGTTTCAATCTTTAATCGGACATGTATGACTTTTCTGAAGTTATATATGTGTGTAATTTATAACAAATGGAAATCTTGAGGAAAAAGGGCGACAATGATTGTGCTTTACAGTGTGAATTAAAATGTACCTATGCATAACTAAAGAATGTGACCCAGAAAATTGCTACTTTATACATCAGTTGACGTTTTGGGCAATTAAGTGATATTAAGACGATCCTAGACAAACTTTTTGGAAACACTGGATGTGTAAATATCTATGTAAGTATTTATTTAATCTAAAAAGCGAAATACACATATTTCACCCTAACTCAATTAAATTTTCATTCATCCTAAATAGTTTTACCGCTTTATTTTCGAACTACAAATCACGGCAGTCCAATTTCAAAACTACAGACACTTCATTTTTACCGGCACCCATTCGCAGATTAAATTCAACGAGTGCCTCTCCCGACCGCATTTTTATTGGCTGCTATCTTATCTCGACAATAAATTGCAGCTCGTTCTCTACTCTCAGCAATTCGACAGGGTCAACGATAGGTCAACATATTGACTGACATTTTACACCCCGACATTCGAATATTATACACCCGTTTCCATCCCGGGGTGGCTTTCGTACTTCGAATAAAAAATGCAAGTCATTAATTGCTAAGGATTGTTTTGGCATTATCACCATCACAGCTCAGTGAATCTGAAGCGAGGGGCCCTAGAGTATCCTGAATATACTGATATAGCACAGCACAACCCATCACGTTGGCCTAGAATAGGTCAGGAAGGAGACTTTAATTAATACTGCCGTTGATAGTAGCTGCACCGACCGACGTGACGGCTTTATGTGCTCTCTAAAGCGTAAAATCTTCTTCAGGGCCCTTTAAACGACGGAATCTTCTTGCCTTTCAAACGTTGGGGTGTTGTAAATTGGTTGGATTGCTCACTTTTGAGTTCGAACCCAAAACCTTTCGGGTCCCGAGCTTAACAAAAGCCTATTTAACAATAATAATCAGCTACATTTACAGAGATAAAATTATGCAATAAAATTATAATTAGTCAATATCTAATCTAATGGCGCGTGTCAACCCTACTTTGCTGTCCAGTGCATCGGCAGATTTATGAGAATTTATATCACGTATCATGTATCTGCGAGCGGACATGAAGATTTATCTGTTTGATTTTGCATAAGTATAATGTTGACCCTATCAGAGTATTTAATATGTGTGCAATATGGATTTAAGTATCATTAGATTTTCAAAGCCCATACGTTTATCTCGGCTAGAAATGCTAAAAAAGATGTTGAACGTCAACAAGAATATATATTAAGGTAAAAGAGATCGAGATAGTACAAAAAGAAAAAAATTTATGATGAAGGGTAAACACATCTTTATAAATCCTGTTTATCTCTTCTTCATTTCAAACATACTTTGTGATTTTGAATAATATCAATTTATATTTTTCCTGGTCCTAGAGGCGTAGCTTTCTCAGTGCATTTATTTTTACTAAAGCAACTTAGTCTTGACTTGATGACCGAAAAATGGTAATTAAGTACTTAAGCACCCCGTCCGATATACTGAGATTATTACTGTGGGATTACGTTGGAAAGGAGAATTTTCATTATTACTTTACATAACATATAGTGTTTTGGCTTGTCCCACCCTACATAGACCCTGTTATCGTTTCTTACATTTATTAATTGTTTTAATTTTGCTTTTATCTCGTATGATGGCTTACATCGTGGCACGAATCGTGATTGATGGATTATTATGCCAGAGTCATTGGATGTCCGCCGCATATGATGAACCTACTTCATCATGCGTTTGACACAGACATACTCCTGTTAATGCACATTAGGTGCAGAGCATAACTATACATTTGTGTTGTTAGCCTAATGAGGTTGACGTAATGGCTTAAAGTTGAACCAAAAATATAGTTTAAATAAAACTATAAAACGCGCTTTCAAAGCACATCAAACTAAAAAGTGAAAAATAATTCCTAATATAAGCTGAAAACGGTAATGAACAAAAAATACTGGTGTTGCTCGATAGACGAAAAATATTGCACAGAGCGCCCCCTGCATTTTCACAATAATACCAGTATTTTTTGTATATTTAAAGGAGTCGGTTACATACATACATACAGGTGAAACTAATATAAGCGTGTTAAAAAGGAAAGATTTTTATTATTCCGACGTTAATAATCTCCTGTTAACCCTTTATAAGGCAGTGGCTAAATAGTGGCCAACATAATTTTAATATTTCCTAGCTACAAATAAAAGTGAAATACAATGAATTTTTGATCATAATTCTGACTTAACACTTGCTTCAAACACTGCCTCAATCTATTCGTTGTTTCACCATCATCTAAAATGGAGTTGGTTCTCAAATGTTATTATTTTCGTGTTCTTGTATAAGTCAAAATATTATACAACAGCTTACTGGTTGTTGTAGGGACAAATGTATTTGCAAGGAGTGGAATTAAGCATAATTAAATACCTATTATTTCCAAAGTAGCCTCGTTACGCATGCTACGGATACATAAGATAAGTTTTTTTTCCTAAAAAAAATACACTGTTTAGGAACCATTTCGGTCCGAGCAACGCTAAATGAGTAGTTTCGGCTTACAATAGCACTAACCAATATCTTTTTGCAGGTTTCAGGTTTGTTGGGCTGCAGACCCGTTCCCAATAATTCCTTATTTTACAATCTTCTCCCCACTCATCTTTTGCAGAGGAATTTCTAATTCTGAAGCTCCAGAATTTTCCCTTCTTTGAGATTCATACAGATATGTATGTGTTCCGTTATAATATATGTATATAAACTATTTTCGGTGGCAAAGATTTTGAATAAATAAAATGCAGTATACATTATTTTTGTATTGCGTAATGGTAAACCAAAAATTACGATTTCGTAATAAACCGACATGCCTAAATTTAGTGCAAAAAACGAAACTTTGTGAGTAAGTGTGTTGAAAAATTATTTTGCGGGTTGTCTGCCAAGTTTAGAGACGACAGAAATTCGTTTTAGAACCGGTGGTTTATATGAACATTTGCATTAAATGCTCTGCAGGTTCTGAATAGAAGGGTAATTATCATTTTCTATCCATTCTCGGAATTAAAATTGTGGTACAGTTTTCCTCATTTTTATTATGCTAAAAGCTTTTTGCTATTATAGTTGCGTACCTTTATGCATGTATTGTAAAACATTTGTGAAATTAACGTGAATTTAACCTATGGATGTAGACGATTTCGGAGTTAGAAATCGCAATGTCTTAGCCTACCCCAATGGAAACTAACGGCGTGAGAATATGTATGTATGTATGTATGTAAATCACTATGCCATTTTTGGAAGTTCAGTAGGAAAAAGTTGTAATTATATATTATTGATGATTATGGGATTCAAAGTCACGTGATGTTCAGAAGTATTAGTACCTCTGCCAAACCCCTTTGGGGATATTCGGCGTGAACGTTTATATTTATATATGTATGGGATTCAGAGCCACATGACTGAGCAATCATTTGAAATACCGCTATTGCATGAAATTTCGAAGTGTTTAATTTTTTACTGTAGTGTCGGCTTAGAACAGCACTGACTCATTTCTTCCGGTGTCGTAGGAGGCGAATTAGGTTGATTTTTGGCCAATATAGTATGAGACTTTTAACCCATTCTCCTTTGCATTTCAATCTTTTCCCCTCGAACTTTCAATAGTGACTAAGGAATTTCGAATTCTGAACCCCATTTGGAATTTATTTATTATTACCATCTTTTTCCCAATCAACTTCCAAAAGTGGCTGAGGAATTTCTCATTCCAAAGCTCTGGCTCCCCGTTAAGGGATTTATAGCCATCATTATATGTATGTATGTATTTGGGATTCGTAACCGCGAGTTTATGTATGTGTGTGTTTTTTTTAATATACATTAAACAGGTCTATTACGACAGACGCGCATCATGAGCCCTGGTTCTTTTGAGAATTTATGTCGGCATTTGAATAGAGCTACTCCATCTCTTCTTGTTGATGTCATAGAAGGTTTTAAAGTGTCTTGTGGGATAATTCGTAATGTTTTTTATTCCTACTTTAATAAACGTCGGAGGAAACGTTGAATCGGAAATAAGCTATAAGTCGCTAAACTAAATCACAAATCTACGTAGCTCTACTCTGAATGGATAACTAAACGTTAAATATTTTTTTTTACCTTGCTTACATTACGTTAATATTTTTAGTATACAAAATTCGCTTTTTTCAAACATTCAAATTGGCTGTTTTATTTAGCAAGTCCCACTTAAAACCTTTTTTACACAGAAAACAAACGATATTTTAATAGTCTGTATTTTCAGCAATTGTTTCAGCATTTTCAGCAAAAATACTACAGCTACAGATTAAACCGATCAATATCCTTTTAAAACAAACAACATGGAATGTATTTCATAGTTTATTTTGCATTCGGAACAAATAGAAGCAACGTTCTTTATTTTATTTCACGATGTAATTTGCGCAGCTGTTATTTCAGTGTATCGATGTGATATTACCAAGTTAATCGGAACTAAACTATTGATTCTATCTCATTTGCACATGTTTAAATTTATGTGAGTAGGATAAAGATAGCAGATAGTCAAAGAGTACTACGCTCTAGTAAAAAGAAAAATATACTCAATGGTACTACGTGCTGAAACATGTGTGTAAAAATTGCACTTACTGGCGTGTTTATTTGTCGCGACGAGCAAGTTGCGACGATTTGTGTGCACTACACTTTAACTTGCTGGTTTTTGCTCGACTTATTTGAGTTTTGTTCTCCGCCACAATTTCTACTAACAAACCGTAATACGTGTTAGTAATTTGTACCAAGATTGGATTGAAAAACTTGGATATAGTTTTAAACCTATTAATAAATATTTATAATAAAGTATTGGTGATAAGATCATACTATGATGTGACTCATACAAAATGTATTCATATTTATACAATGCCGATTTTATTTTGAAATTGATATAAATATTTATAATTATTTATTTAAAATAAATGAATTTTTAGAGCTCTTAATTCTAAAACAGTCCCTCGATTCACACAAAGCTAGTAAATTATATTTAAAAAAATAGATAAAAAGTATGCTGTTTAAAAAATACATACATACATAAATAATTATATATACTAACGGCTATAAATTCCAAAAAGGGGTAGCCAGAGCTAAGGAATAAGAAATACCTCAGCCACTTTTGAAAAGGCGAGTGGGGAAAAGACGATAAACTAAAGGTTTTTGGTGATGGGTCTCCAAACGTATCGCCCAAAAATCCCTTAAAAGCTCCAATACCGCTAGTCGCCTCTTACGTACACCCACCGGAAGATATGGGGTAGTGCTATTCTAAGCCGACACTACACAGCCCAATTAAAAAAATATACATACAAATACGATATACTCAAGGCTATGAATCCCAAAAAGAGTAACTAGAGTTTTATCATTTCAAATTAATTAACTGCCCTAGGAAATTGAGCGTGAAAAAGATTATATAACCAGGGATGGTTGGTGATGGGTCTCTGGAAAAAGTTCAGTCATTAAGAGCTTATTCCATTTGTCTGAATGAAGACGTCTGAAAGCCACAGAATCTGAATTCAGACTAGTGGAATAACGTTCAAACTGAAATTTGTGTAGTGGAATAACAAGCGTCTGCGGCAGTAACTTCGAAGGACGTCTGAATTCAGCAACGACAAAGTGTAATGGAATAAGCTCTTTAGGTGCGTACTGACTGAGCGAACCGCCTCGGTCAGTCAAGACGTGCCGCGCCCGCGGCAAACGCCCGTGCTGCATCGCCCGAAATTCACCGAATTTCAAGAGATGCACCGAAATTCGTTAAACATTCGGTATTACCGAAGTTTGGCAGATTTACCGAAGTTCGTATTCGGCCGAATTTCGGTTAGATTTATCAGATTTAACCAAAGTTCGGCTGAAATTCGGTAGACAATAAATAAATAATAAAACGTACTGGAAAGTAAATAAATAGCTGTGTGAGTCAAGTTTTGGTGTTTGTTTTAAATATAAAACATAACATAACATAAACGTTCACGCCGAATATCCCCGAAGGGGTTGGCAGAGGTACTAATACTTCTGAACATCATGTGACTTTTTCACCTGGTGTTCAGAGTACCCACGTTTTGCATGGACAGTGTACTCACGTGATAGGGGGCAGGCCTATCGCCGTTTTGTACGAATACACTGTCACATGACTAAGTACAACTCAGCCATGTGGGTTTCCTCACGATGTTTTCCCTCACCGTTAACAACCATGATAAATTAACCACACATATGTCTTTAGAAAAGACAAATTGGTGTAGGCCCGACCCAGGATTTGAACACTAGTCGTTTGCACGATAACCGAGTGTTCTACCCACTGGGCTATCACGGTTGGTTTTAAATATAAAAGAAACGCATTAATAAAATATTCAAACATAAAGCAACTTAACATAATTGTTGTTATATAATATATATAAAAAAATACTTTTATAAATCAAAAATACTTATCTTATGCGTTGCCGTGTAGTGCCGGCTTAGAATGTTACTACCTGTTTCTATACACGGGTGTCGTAAGAGGCGATAAAGGGTGTGGGGCTTTTTTAAGTGGTTTTTGGGCGATGCGGTTGGAGACCCATAACCAAGGATACTTTATTTCTACCATCTTGTCCCATATCGACTTCTAGATGTGAATGAAGAGTTTGTAGCTCTGAAATTCTGGCTACCCCTTTTTGGGATTTATGGCCTTTAGAATATATGTATGTTTGTATTGTATGTACTCATCTGATATTTGTTTCTGACTTATATTAATTCGGCTTCGGCACATGTTCATACCGAACATTCGGCCGAATTCGACATTCGGCGGAACCCACATTCGGTGCAACGCTATGTATATATAAGTATATTTTTTCCAACTCTATTTAAATCCGCTAGCAATCCCAAGTACATCATATAAATTTCCAATAGAAGACTCTCAAGTTCCTACAGCTACGTAGTAGTCGCGATATTAAGAGGCGTGCAGACATACGAGTACAAACATATTTCCGAGACTAATTCTATGCTTTAGCTGAAATTCGGCAGAAAAAAGGCTTCGTTTTAGTTTCCTTTTAAAGACATATGTCTTAAATCTCAAAATCGTGTCGTTTAGTGCTGGTTTAGAACGTCCCTACCCCTTTCTACCCACAGGTGTGGTAAGAAGCGACTAAGGGTATAACTTTTTATGTGTTTTTTGGGCAAAGCTGTCGAAGACCCATTACCAACGCTACATTATTTCTACCATCTGGTCCTTATCAACTTCCAAAAGTGGCTAAGAAGTTTCTAGCCCTGAACCTCTGGCTACCCCTTTTTGGGTTTAATGGCCCAGACCAGAGTATATGCACGCTTGAATCTCAATATTGATTAATAATGTCAAAATCCGCAAGCAAACTCTAGCACATCCAATACCTATGATACAGACTTCCAATAGAAGATTCTCCAGTTCCTACAGCCACGTAGTAGTCGCGATATTAAGAGGCGTGCAGACACAAGAATACAAACACATTTCCGAGACACGGAGTGGAACGTGCTCACAGACTGCTGTTTATTACAGTTATAGCTATGTATGATATTTGTGTCCACTGTGCAGCGAGCATTAGATACTAGATTCAACATAGAGAACTATGAAGTTTATTGTAATGAATATGGTTACATTCATACTTACATAAACTCACGCCAATATCCCCTTGAGCTTTGGACAGGGATGTGTGGGCTCTAAATTGTGAGGCCTTTGCCCAGCAGTGGGAAACAAATTAGGCTCATAAAAAAATACATACATACTCATGGCTATAAATCCCTAGAAGGGGTAGCCAGAACTAAGGAATTAGAAATTCCTCAGCCACGTTTGGAAATGTGCGTGGGGAAAAGATGCATCGCCCAACAATCCCTTAAAAGCACCAATACCGTTAGTTGCCACTTACGTACACCCACCGTAAGAAATGGGGTAGTGCTATTCTAAGCCGACACTACACAGCAAAGCATAAAGAAATCTAATTGTGTTTAAATAAACTGTTAAGTATTTTATACGGATTTTATTCACTTGCCTAACCATCATAACCCGGACATGGCCGTGCGTACTAATGCTAAATACATATTGCATCAACACAACACACAATAAATTAGCGTGACAGTATGCTGTGCTGTCTTTTTATTATTATTTACTATCTCCTCTGATTCTTAAACCAAAGTACCTATTGGTGTTTCATCGAATCTTTCGCAAAAACAAACAATTGTCATTTTATTGCAACATCGATAAAATTGATATCACAAGATCTATAAAAATAGTCGCCAGACGAAAAAACCTATACATATACATGTAATAAAATGCGGTAGTAATAGCATTTTATTATCATCTACAATTTGTATGTCACTCGTTACATGACCTTGTGTAGAGCAAATAAAACATTTTACGTTCTATTCGGCTGGAGAAATGACGAAAATTATTTGCGGCAACATATTTCAACTGCAATATAAACAGTGTTGCTCAAAATCTGAATAATCTCGCGTAGTTTCATGGAAACTCATCAGCATTATAGCTATGCTGATGGTTGCTTTTAGACTCTTTTAGTCTCTGTCGAGTACTAGCAGTTCACGAAGTATTACAAATGGTCGTATAAAAGTGCAAATGTCGAAAAAGCTTTTTTATTATGACGTAGCAGACATTTTGAGAAACAGTGTATGGCGCATGGGCCAAAGCGCTCTTGTCAGTTGCAATAAATTTTTCATGGTCGCATAAAACGGTACTTTGCTGGCGACATTTCTTGCTCTTCACTCGTCACGAAGATAATTTCCAAGAATGAAAGCCTTTCAGAGTGGAGACGTAAAGATGTTGTTAAGTTAAAATCATTTATACTTTCCAACGGAAACGTATTAAGAAATTAAAATGTATATCTTTCTGCGTATCCTTTTACAAGCGTTTCCGCAACGGAGTAGTGAGATATGATACTGATTAATTTCTTTTAAGTGACTAAAGATAATGCATATAAAATAAGAAGATAATGAATATTCCAATAAGTATAGTATTTCTTTAAACCATACTTTAGAACATCATTACATATTTTTCTCATAGTCTACATTACTCAAACAATACGGTAGAAAAATAAGACGTAGTTATTACTCAAAACATAGCGAAACTGGTTTGAATTATAGTGTCGCCCCTACATCCCAGACAGGAAGGCAGGCGTATAAATTTACCGCAGCCCTAATTAATCCTCATTTAATTCATCCTCACTCAAGCCAAAGTAAAAGACATACGTTTCCCCATACGTAAACTATCTACTGAAAATATAATAATATTAATACTTTAAATAAGTCAAAAATATTTCTATAAATAAAAATAACACTAACATCCGATTGATTTTCGAAGACACAAATAGGATTTAAAAGGTATTTTGCGAGATAGGAACTTCGACCAATTGTGATGAATTTTGAATTTCATTTATATCCCAATGATTTTCAGTTTACCTGTTGTTGCTTTTGAATCTTCAGAAGAGTTACCTTAATTTAATTTAACAAGAATAGACATTTAACACAATAAAATAATCGTTTGAGTGAAATAATTCAAACACACATTGGAACATTGGTCCACAGAACACGGAAAATCCATTAAATGCAACCTTTTTGCTGCACATGTACTACCAAATAGTCTGAGATTAGCACGGGGCGTCCAAAACTCTTTGGTACAAACCTGTTTCATGTCTATGCAGTTCATGTACAGGTAACACGAGAACTTAGGAATTACGTGATGTAAGGACACCAATTTCGTTTTAGTTTCTAGGTAATAATCATCTGAAGAATTATCATTATCAGTTCTGTAATACTAAAGATAAAAGCTAATATTGATGATCATTACGGAAACTTTTTAATTTTATTTTAAAGTTCATGATTTTTCAATTAGCTTCTTGTATTAAACAACACGAGTTTAGCCCTCTAAAAATGTTTCCATACTTACGATCTCAAAAAAACTTATTTACTCATTTTATCGAATTTCGTATAGCAGTAAAAAAGTCTTTCATAGTATCGCACACAAGTATTAGAATAATATCACACGGTGATACATGGGAGTCAAGTTAGTCATTACAGCCGAAGTGGATCCAAAACCTAAAACTAAGGCGACATTTAAAATATAATTAGTACAAAAATTGTTTTTCATTATAATTGTCTCCGAAGAACGACGTGATAGCTCAATGGGTTACCGGCTAACGTACAAGCGATTAGTGTTCAAATCCCAGGTCGGGCCTACACCAATTTGTCTTTTTTAAAGACATATGTGTGCTTAATTTATCACGGTTGTTAATGGCGAGGGAAGACATCGTGAGGAAACCCACATGGCTGAGTTGTACTTAGTCATGTGACAGTGTATTCGTACAAAACGGCGACCTGCCCCCTATCACGTGAGTCCACTGTCCATCAAAATGTGGGTACTCTGAACACCAGGTGACAAAGTCACGTAATGTTCAGAAGTATTAGTACCTCTGCTAACCCCTTTGAGGATATTCGGCGTGAACGTTTATGTTATGTTATGTTATGTCTCCGAAGAAATAACAAAAAATGGTAGAAATCACTTAAATCTTCATATACGCACCGCGCATGTGTAATAGCAGTTACAATAATTAAAATACAAAGGAAAGCAGGAGGTGGAGGTTGCTTGCCAATCATTACATAGAAATAAAAATTAATAAACATAAATATACCTCATGGCTATAAATTAAAAAGGGGTAGCCAGAGCTTTGGAATTAGAAATTCTTTAGCCACTTTTCTAATTTGAGTGGGGAGAACAATGTAAAATAAAGGTTTTTGGTGATGAGCTGTTCTAAACTCACATTACACAGTAATTTGATGTCTATGAAACATATATACATATACTCACGGTTTTGAATCCCTAGAAGGGGTAGCCAGAGCTAAGGAATTAGAAATGTGTCAGCAGCTTTTGGAAAATTGAGTGGGGAAAAGATGGTAAAGTAAAGGTTGTTGGTGATGGGTCTCCAACAGCATCGCCCAAAAATCCCTTGAAAGCCAGAATACTGACCGTTGGTCGCCTCTTACGTTCACCCATCGATAGAAACGGGGTAGTGCTATTCTAAGCCGACACTACACGGTGAATCTATGAAAGTAACAAAATAAAAATGCTCGTTTGAATCTGTATGTAACCGCACTCGTGCCCGTACCATACCCGTGCGCATATCTTACAAAACAATATAAAAGGCCCAGTGTAATACCAAACACCAGTAAAAACAAACGGACCGAAAACCAAAGTTTTTTCTTAATCTGCAACTTAATTTCGCAAGCCACAGCTTTAGTACAAAATTGTTTCAGCGTTAAAATAAACCTCACAATTTTAGGTCACGCACTATCAATTTGCCCGTGGGGCCTTTATATAAACTTAACCGCGTTTACTATGTAACGCCACAGGGATCCATTGTGGATTTTCTCAGTACATTTTTCTCCGAAACGTACTAAACATATTTCATCTCATACGGTAGTATGGACACCCTACTGAGTGCAGCTTAAGTGCTTCGCTCTTGTTTTTGTTGAAGTTATTAAAACTGGATGAGAGTCGCGGCAAATCGGGTTATAACGTTATATTACGTTCTTTAGCAGACTCTCAGCTTTTGAGAAAAACTGAGAAGGAACACACTGCATCGCATTTTCGTTCATTTTGCGATCTCACTTCTCCATTACAGCAACATTGCTGCTGCGAAAGAATAAGGCGAATTAAGACGTTGTTCTGACTTGGTGTTATTCTACAGGTGCCATTAATTTGTATGGTTTTTTTTATTTGCTATCTTTCTTCTTACCTGCTGACTATGATACATACAGGCTATATGAAATAGCCGAATGTATTTCATGCTAAAATTTTGCTGTTTGTAAATGCTTTTTTTAGATGTGCAATAAAGAAAGGATAAATAAAGGAAAGAAAAATTTCGACACCGGCGGGGATCGAACCCGCGACCTCCGGGTATACGCCCCCGTCCTATTACATCCATCAATTATATCCTTTATTTATTAGTAATAATCCCCACATAAGGTTTTTATGAACAAAAACATTCAAACTATGTGCAATAAAGGGTTTTCTATTCTATTCTATTTCCTGGAGCTAACCATGACCACACTATTTTGGTTTCGTTTCTTGCCATTTGGCTACGAAACCCTACCTAAGTTATATATTTGTTTTGTACACGAAATAAATTCTGTTTTCAACATAATTCATTATAACAAATTCAGATATATTTCTCTTCATTACACTAAAGTACCACCTGGAGGCACTCAGTTGAAAAAGAGGCTGCATCAACTGAACTCAGCTGAAAGGACCTGAAAGCTGCCGCACAAGATCTTGAAAAGTGGAGATCTCTTTTGGGGCCCTATATCCCTGATGAGGGATAACAGGACTACATCATCATAAAATAAAAATAAATAAATAAAATAATCATTTATTTCAAAGTAAAAAGATAAATCTTTGTTTTTTGAACGTCAAATTTCAACTTAATACTAAGTTTACTTCGGATTCGGAAGGTGTTTTGTTGAGAGAAGAACCCCTTAAGAAACTCGTCAACACACATCTTTTTTTACGTCCATTACAATTTTGGTGTTAGCCCGGAAACATCCTGCACAGAGCCCTGATGACACCAACCCACTTCATCATTAATGTAATCATTAACATTGTAATAGGCTTTCGAACTAAGATTTCTTTTAACTACTGCTTTGAATTTTGTTTCTGATAAATTTAGAATGTCCTCAGATATTTTATTATACATTTTTACGCATAACCCCATGAAAGATGTATTTACTTTTGACAATCTGTAATTTGGTACTTTTTATTGTTGTCTCTCAGATTTCGAATATGTCTGTCACAATTTTTCACAAAAAAGGCCTGATTCTTTTTTACATCTATCTATCTTCTATCTATACTATAATAAGACTGTAACGAGGTCAAAACTGTACATTGAAGAAAAAAAAAATAAAAACCGGTGGAATATGTTTTATTATCGATACTGAAGCCAAATTTGCTATTTTTGAAAAAAATGTCTGTCTGTCTGTCTGTCTGTCTGTATGTCCGTTCATCACGTTAATCTTACCGGACCGATCTTGATCAAATTTGGCATGAATGTAGGTTATACACCTGGCCAACATATAGGATATAATTTATCCCGGATTTCGCAAAGGTTCCCACAGGAGCATAAAAAACATAACTTTTATATGGTTCCCCATATTAACGCGATTAATTTTTTCATCGACCGACTTTATCGGACTCTTCATTAATAGTCTTTTTGGAAAAAATAAGGGTTTCATCCATTTTCATCAAAATAATTGTCCATTTAATTGTTTGTCAATAGTATGATACTAGATATATAGGATATCACAAATTTGAAACTTACACAAATGTCTGCGTGGCGTAGCGGTTTACCGTTTGGTAAACGCTAAGTACGAAAGACCCAGGTTCGAATCCCGGGTGGTTAAAGTCTTTTTGCGTATTTTTTTTTTTGCTTTTGTGTTAGGTTAGAATAATAAAATGCACTAATCCTTCTTTTTCACATTTGAAAGCATATTGTATGAATTTTGCGTATTCATTTGGTAGGTTTGAGAATATGTTTATAACTTTTGTTTATTTAACTATTTTTAACAAATATTCTCATAGATATATTATACTTTACTTACGCATAAATTAATATTCTGTTTAAGCCTAAGAATGCATAGTTCGTAAATAATAGTAAATATCTCAATTTTAATTCAGTACCGCCATCGCCATCTATTGGCCGATGATTGCAATCTCTCTCACATCACCAAACTTATTGCTCCCCATATTTACACGATTAATTTTTTCATCGACCGACTTTATCAGACTCTTCATTAATAGTATTTTTGAAAATAATAAGGGTTTTATCCATTTTCATCAAAATAAATGTCCATTTAATGAATTGCTGTGTAGTGTCGGCTTAAAATAACACTACCCCATTCCTTCCGGTGGGTGTACGTAAGAGGCGACTAAAGGTATTGGGGCTTTTAAGGGATTTTTGGGCGATGTGGTTGGAGACCCATCACCAACAACCTTTATTTCACTATCTTTTCCCGACGCAACTTCCAAAAGTGGCTGAGGAACTTCAAGTTCCTTAGCTCTGGCTACCCCTTCTAGGGATTTATAGCCGTGAGTATATGTATGTATGTATGTATGTATGTATTTAATTGTTTGTCAATAGTATGGCTACTAGACATATACCATATCACAAATTCGACATCATTACTAATGGTTTTGTGGCGTAGCTTAATACCGATTGGTTAAAACTAAACTAACGGATGACCCAGGTTCGAATCCCGGGTGATTAAAGTCTTTTTGAGACTTTTTTGCTTTTGTGTTAGGTTAGAATAATAGGATGCACTAATCCTTCTTTTTCACATTCAACTATGCGAATATGTATGAATAAAGATAATTGAAAGTATATTGTATGAATTTTGCGTATTCATTTGGTAGGTTTGAGAATATGTTTATAGCTTTTGTTTTTTTAACTATTTTTAAATAATATTCTCATAGATATAGTAAATATATTCATATATAATAGTAAATATCTCAATGTTAATTTAGTAACGCCATCTGTTGACCGATGATTGCAAACTCTCACACATCACCAACAGTCAGTGTAGGGGGCAGCACCGGGTCACCAAACTGCTATCCATACTTACTCAAGATATTTTCATTTTTGAACATAGAAACTTGGTTACAAAATGGTTTGTTTCATGTTTCTTATGAACAATTAAAAAGGTTTTTTGGAACTCATCCCCTAAGAGATTGAAATATATTATACAGAAGATGTTTGATCTATAAATACAATGTATCTAGAAATTTGAATCTTGATGCGATTGACTGATATAACAACTACAAAAAGGAATGTATGAAATTCATCCATCAATCAATCATGAGAATATACTAACGGCTATAAATCCCAAAAAAGGGTAGCCACAGCTCCAGAGAGATAGTAATTCTTTATCCACTTTTGGAAGTTGAATGGGGTCCGTCCAACCGTCCAACTGCATCGCCCAATAATCACTTAAAAAGTCTCAATGTTCTTTATATCTATTACAACGCCCACGGGAATACAAATACAAAAAAACAGAAGTTAGTGTAGTTAGATAGTGTTTTGGTATTTTGGATGTAAACTGGATGCAAAAAATGTAGTCCACGCGGACGTAGTCGCGGGCAAAAAGCTAGTACATAATATTTTCATGAATATAATTGACATGGCAGCGTCATTATATTTATTGTTTTAAACAATTCCCTCAGGGAATCTCGGGATCTCAAATTGTATATAGCTCTTATTGCTCTCTTTTGGAGAATAAATATGGAACCAACATCAGCTGCTCTGCCCCAGAGTAAAATACCGTAAGACATTACACTATGAAAATAGCTGTAATAAACTAATCGAGCTGTCTGTATACATCTGTCAAATGTCTTATTTTCCTAACGGCATATGCAGCACTACTTAGCCTGCCAGCTAGTGAGCTAATGTGGGGTCCCCATTGAAGCTTGGAGTCCAGAGTTATCCCTAAGAAAACTGTGTCATCCGAAAATACTAACTTTTCATTATTAAAAATTATTTCGTTATCAATACACCTAAGATTAGGTAATACAAATTTAATGCATTTGGTTTTTTTACCATTCAGTACAAGATTATTGGAAGCAAACCATGTTTGAATCTGTGAAACCGTGTTATTCACCTCGTAAATATTCTGATTATTTCTTTCAACGTCAAATACTAAAGAAGTATCATCAGCAAATAACACTATCTTGGACATTTTCTCGACCATGAGCGGCAAATCATTAATATAAACTAAAAATAAAAATGGGCCCAAAATAGAATCCTGCGGAACACCCATTTTTACATGAATTCCAGGTGATATTGCATTATTGATTTGCACTTTCTGTATCCGATCCGAAAAGTAAGACTTTATTAAATTTAAGTGCGTCACCTAGTATGCCATAATGTTCTAATTTAATAAAAAGGATTTCATGATCTGCACAATCAAATGCCTTCGTAAGATCGCAAAACAAACCAATAGCATCATTTTTGCGTTCCCACGAATCAAAAATGTGTTTCATTAAGGCAACGCCTGCATCGGTGGTAGAGCGGCCCTTCGTAAAGCCAAATTGTTTTGGATGAAACAATTTGTTTGAAGCGAAATGCAAAAGCATTTGATTGAACATTAGTTTTTCGAATATTTTACTTAAAACTGGCAGAATTGATATGGGTCTATAACCATCAGGACTATATTATCTCCTCCGGATTTAAGAAGTGGTACAATTTAACTTTTTTACTACTTGTCTAATGTTGACATTTCCTGTTACAATAAACCAAATTTATTAGAAAGAGACATAAAAAAAAACAAAAAATATTATGCATACCGAAAAAATCAAATATTTTAGTTTATAACGGTTGGGGATGAAAGATACTCAGAATAGGATTAATCATGAAATGTATCATAAAACTAACTAACTTATATATTTTATTTCTTTATTTGGCACACAAACAATATTATGTGACATAGCATTAGTTACATACACAAAATTAAAAAATACTAATTCGGACATAATACCAAAAAACTGTGTACACAGCATGATATTATGACAAAAATTTGAGATAAAAAGAATAAAAAATATATTAGTGTAATTAATTTAGTTTTTTTATAATCTTTATTTATTTTTATTTATAGAGGACGACCTCGGGGGACACATTTGGACCAAAAAGCGAGTGTGCTCAAAAAGGCAGGCGTTCGAAGTATGAAGAATAAAAGAGCATGTATGAGAAGATTGATGGATGAAAACGAAGCTAGATAGGTTTGTGAGGATCGTACAAAGTGGCAATCGATAGTCTCTGCCTACCCCAATGAGAACTAATGGCGTCAGTATATGTATGTATTATTTATTAAAATAAATGTAACTTACACATAAAATGGAAACTATTTACAAAGGAAAAGAAAAGGGCTGGATTTAAACATGATTGCAAACCAGCGTAAATAATAAATAATAGAAAATAATGTAATAATGTATTACACCCATTAAAAAAACGCCGACATTGTTAAGAACCAGAATTGTTCCAAAATCAGATGATTTTTTATACAAGAATACACAAACACGAGGAAAACATAATCTTGTTAAAAAATGCCTCGTCACGAAAACTTATCATAGTCCTATTTTCTTCGAAACCGAACAAAGTAAAGACCAATCGGTGAGGACACAAATATTTTGATACTCTAACTGAATAAAACAACGGGAGCCTCCGTCATTGGCTCTCTTAGAAAAGGTATCTATTTCCAAGTGTTTTTTGTGAAAACAATTCCGACACGATGAATTTAGTGGAAAAGAAAGCGCCATCAAACTTCGAGTCTATAAAAACACTGATCCTACCCGACCAAGGTAAGTAAGCAATAAGGGTAAATAGGTTCATGAATTATTCTTACTTCCCTACTTACTTAGGTGTTTTGCTTCACAGCCCTCATTTAAGCGAGAGAATTCATTACAGAATCAACCTTAATGCTTCGATACAAAATATGTTTTTGGTGAGAGCTACGAAGGAAAGGATCGAAATTCAGTACCCAAAACTAATGCTGGTGTAATAAATAGCTGCTTTTTGATATTTGTGGGATAAATGACAGGATTACACGTACGGTTATTTAGTTTGGAAGAAATTTTAGTTCATTAGTACACGCAATAGTTTGACTATGTATATTTTTCTAGTGAGTTTAAAATTTAAATAAGAATAATTTATTATAATGAATCAATGTTTCTTGTATAGTTTTATTTTCGACACAATGATGTGTGTAGGCAGGTATATATTAAAAAAATAGATATTACCTTTCAAATAAAGTAAAGTCTTTGAAGACTTGAGTAAACCCACATTGGTCAGTTGTGTAACTTGTAAGTCATACCTACCTTAACTATCAAACCTGCTTCTTCTATATATATATAGAATAGCACTACCCCATTTCTACCGGTGGGTGTACGTAAGAGGCGACTAACATGGCGTATTGGGGCTTTTAAGGGATTTTTGGGCGATGCGGTTGGAGACCCATCACCAACTACCTTTTTTGTTGGTGTCCATCTTTTCCCATGCAACTTTCAAAAGTGGCTGAGGAATTTCTAATTCTCTAGCTCTGGCTACCCCTTCCACTACTGTGAGTATATGTATGTATATACATTGCATATTATAAAACCTCAAATTGCAAAAAACAGGACAATTTCACGAACGACACGACGAACTAAAAAATCAAATTACTTCACAACCAGGAGTTCCGTTCAATTACTTTTATAAATTCACATAAGTAACGATGATTCTCATTCTGTACGAGTGAATGAACAGGCTAATATCATTGCGTCAATACTATAAATTTCCTCTTAACGGCAGGTGACTCCCTCGACGTATTAAAATGTAAATCACACGGCCAATTTAATTTC
Source organism: Bedellia somnulentella (assembly GCA_963576735.1). Taxonomy (NCBI): domain Eukaryota; kingdom Metazoa; phylum Arthropoda; class Insecta; order Lepidoptera; family Bedelliidae; genus Bedellia; species Bedellia somnulentella. The sequence goes on from OY755182.1 coordinate 8,526,761, forward strand.
AGGCTTGGGGTACCTTATAGGTGTTGAAATGTGATTGCGATGCAAATTCCTACATTGCAATATTGCATGCTTGTTTACAGCGTTTGTAAAGACACGGTTTTTTAACGTAGGCCAATTATTATGGAAAATAACAACGATTATAACATTTATTATAAATGTGCTTAATAAGCATATTACAGCAAAAGTTTGAAAAACATTGCTGCCATGTGGTATATTAATGAACCAGTTTGGCATGATGGTTTGTTACGCCGCGCCGCTGCCGCTTTAGTGTGGCCATACTACGTCCACATACTATACATACATATACCTCGCGATAATAATGACATTATTATATGAGATCTTAGCACCATCCATTCAGCGATCCTTGAGACATCGCGTTTTCTCCATGATTGATATAAAGGACAAGTTTATGTGTAATTTATTCCATAGAAGAATGGATATACCAGGGTGGGACCCCACCACCGCTTGCGTCGATTCACTGGCGACGCCAGCGCCGCCGCCGACCCATTTATAGGGGTCTGCTGTTACTGAAGCTAAGCTAAGTTCTAAAGAAACGCAAATGTTACTTTTTATTTTATTTATTTATACATTTATTCATTGACCACCAATAGCAAACACAACAAACATGGCACAGAACATACAATTGTTTTACAAAGCCAATGACCGTTGATCACAGTTACCAGTTACAAAACAAAATAGAAACGAAATTAAGACGATTGCCCGTGAAAAAACAGCAAGTACATTAGAAACAAGAAAAAATATATATTATAAAGAACGCACAAAACATGAAAAAACAGGTCCAGTAAAACATGGAAAGAAAGCAAAAAAAATTAACAAAACCAAAAAAAATAACATGAATGATGATATTATGATGATAATGAAGGAAATATTTATTGGTGTGTGTGTTTGAGTTTAAAATGGTAGGTAGGAGGTAGGAAACGCAAACACTACTTGAACGTGTAAAAAAAGAAACAAAGGATAGAGAAATTTCGCGCTGGATGCCAACTGACACTGTAGCTCAGTTGGCAGAGCGACGACGGGGGCGTATACCCGAAGGTCGCGGGTTCGAACCCCGCCAGTGTCAAAATTTTTCTTTCCTTTAATAACATCTTTTATTTATGAGTAATAATCCCCACATGAGGAATTCATGTCAAAAAACATTAAATTAAAATGATCATGTTTTATCACATTTGCAATTAATACTTTTGCTCTGTGAGGCCCTGATACACTAATTTTTTTTTCCGACAAAATTGGTGACGGCCTGCGGAGATCTATGCATTGGTGCATATTTTGGTAAGGCTACGTTGACTCAGAACTCAGAACTCAATCAACCCAACCTTTTACATGTGGTCAGGCAGTCATGGCAAAATTAAAAATGTTATAGACCTTAGAAAGGGATTACTTTTTATTACATTTCAATTTAATAATTTAAACTTAAGGTAAACATTATTTAGAACAACATTAAATGAAATCAACATCCCCATTAGTAGGATATTTATCAAAATTAATGTTTAAGATGTGAGATGTACATTCTCTGAATCTTGTCCAAATCGGAAGCGTATTTTATGAAACATGTAATAAAAAAATCATAAAATGCATTCATCATATTGCATAGTACACTCACTGCTACATCCCCAATCAAAATTAGGGATAAACGAGTTTTACGACCGATTTCTGAATTGAGTATTCCAGCTGAGAACAACTTAAATATCGTTCTGTCGCATTGAAATCTTAACAACTGCATGAGACAAAACGATACTTAAGTCGTTCTCAGCTTGAATACTCAATTCAGAAATCGGGTGTTAGTCACTGTACTGTACAGGCATAAAATTGACGCCTTTTATGAATCGCCAACTAACTAACCCATAAGTAACTTAACAGGCCCTAGATGGCTTTAGAGCTTTCTACTAAACACACCTACACAAATGGTGTGGTTATAAAGCCATTACTAGTTTTTTTATATATCTACGTATTGAGCAATATTTCATCCTAGCTTATAATTTCTAAGAACATTTATAAGAATATATATAATAAGATACTGTAGAAGTACTCGTATATTTAATATAAATATTATACATATTACTTAAATTAATATTTAGGTAAGGGTTATAAATAGGTTGTATTTAGATAAGTTTCGTTTTGCATACTGATTATCATTTATTTTTAGTTAAGAGTTGTGTACTTGTATTTCCTCACCATAAAGGTTGACTGGAAGAAATCGCGTTAAGGCGATAAGTCCGCTTTTGAGTACTAAGTATTAATGTTCTGTACTTTCGTAAAAACTTTATATCGGTATGCAATAAACTGTTCAAATAAAATAAATAAATATACATATATATATATTTAAATATTTATTGAACATAGCATTGTCAATCAATTAAACTTGTCGTACCATGACTTTTTCGGATCCAAATATACCTGAGTAATACGAGGTAACACTTTATGTTTCAGTGAATCTTCATAATCATCTATAAAAATACTTGGAATCGGTGGAGGAAGCTCTTTAAGTGCCTTCTTTTGACCATAATTATATGAAAGCCACAAAACCAGGCTAAGACTTATGCAACTTACAATTGTAATTGAAGTTATTGTAATCGGATTCCAAAATGAGTTATTTAAATTTCCATTGGGATAGCTAATATCGTCTAAAGCAGGATTTTGTATACTATCGTCAACAGATAAAGTTTGAGTAGAATCTGTTATAAATACACTAGACATTGGGAGTTCAGTAGTTGAATTTATATCACTACTACTTGTGCTAACAATTGGAATATCGGAAGAAATAAAATCTGTATCATACGAGGTGATGGCACTAGATATGTCTGTTTTTTCTGAAGTGCTAAGAGGAATATTTTCATCTGTCAACATTGTTGATTCATCATATTCATTTGACAAAGAAGTACTTGAACCATAATCTGCTACTATTTGGGTTTCCGTGTTCGTAGGAATGTTAGAAACATCGTTTTCACTGTTTGGCGTTGTAGACAGGCTACCTGCATCATCTTCTGTATCAGTATTCTGACCCATTGTTCCCTCGTTATTAATTGAAGTTTGAGTATACGCAGTACTTGGATTTGTTGAAAATTCAGTAACAATTACTGCTGTGCTCATGTCATCTGTGGTTGAGAAATTTTGTGTTGCAGGGGGTGTATTTGGTACCATAGGCACAGTTTGTGTTGATGCTGAGGTAGGGAAGAAGTCGAATGTTGGTAACGTTATAGATGATATTGAACTGGTTGAAACGGTGGTGTCATCGTCCATAGAAAGAACTGTTTTATGGTAATCACATACATCTGAGGAGATATCTTGTGGAATATACCGATAAGAATCAATAAATATGATGGAGTTTTCTGCTGCTCGTCCAACAAACACCAACTGAAAGTAATAAAAAAATTCATGATTCACGCAATGTTTAAAGTTTTATATAGTATGAAAAATCCAGTATATAAAATCGATTATTTAGTTAAGGCTTTTAATATATGTTTTTCGCTTTTAAAGGACACAAATTTACCAAAATTAACTTGCTTTTTTCTTTTATTGTGTATTCTTTTCCATAGTTTAAGTTTTTTTGTTTGTGTTTTAATAAAGTTTTTACTCTGGTTTTAACAATTCCATAAAATAAATATTTTTTATTCTCTATTCATTTCGTGTACCTGCTGTTAAATAATTCTAAATCCTTTCTTATTTTCTTTATATACTACATGATTATGCCACATTCCATTATAAAGAAGTAAAAGATACAAATCATATGAAGTCTTTATTGCAAAATTTACAGATATTATGTTATTGAATGGAGATGTATTCAATTAAAAACAAAGTAAGAAGTCTTTCAGAAGAATTTAATTTCCTTAAATTGCATAAGCTACATAATTTTATTCGTCACACCAAGCCAGATTGATATTATATCCTTAAATTTGACTAGCCCTGACTAATTTTGAAAAATTGCCTAGATCTAAAGTAATAATATCTAAGTGATCTAAACATGTCAACAACTTAAAATAAATACTGTCATATAAATTGAATTTTTTCGTTCATGAAAACCTCATGTGGGGATTATTACTAATTCGATTCCCGCCTGTGTCGAAATTTTTCTTTCGTTTATTTACTAGTAAATACTGTCAGGTAGTATATTTCGACAATTATTAGTACAGGATAACTACCGAATGATATAATGTTTGTACAATAGTTTATATTTAATAGAGTTAAGGTCTAACAAAGAAAATTTTAGAATACTTTTACTTTAAGTAATTTATCTGTCTGTAATTTGTGGTAAAAATATTATCCCTAAATGAATTAACAACACACATCATCACTAAAACGGTAGTATTTTTACAAATCTTAAACATATACTCACGTCATGATTTGCCATTGGGGCAGGCAGAGACTATCGATCGCTATTTTGTACGATCCTGGCAAACCTTGCTACGATTCGTATCTATCTAGCTTCATTTTCATCCACCAATCTTTTCATAAATGCTCTTTTATTCTTCATACTTTGGACGCTTGCCTTTTTGAGCACACTCTCTATGTGGTCTAAAATGATAATTTTAAAATGATCGATATGTTTTGTCAAGTTATGACTACACACGGGACGTTCTAAGTATAACTGTAAGCCTCAACCATGTGCTTTTATAATCCATTGTTAGTTATTTCAAATGCGTTATTTATTGTTAAGGATAACTTAGTTTCTTTGTTGAATTATCATAGTTGTTAAATTAAAACTTACATAAGCCTGATCATATGTGGCAGGATCTTCGGTCCATTCAATTTCTATAGTCAAATGTCCACTTGGAGCATTTTCAGGCATAATTATGGCTTTGCCAAGCATCACAACTTTTACATCTTCATCATGATGATATTTAGTCTGCACAAAAATTTTAACAAAGTCAGACACGTTGTTTGAATTGATGTATAGATCAACTTGCAGTGTTCCGGTAGTATTCACTGAAAATTTGGGAGTTGCGATGCAGCTAATTTCTGTACTTGGATAAATAAAACGAGAACGGTCAGGGTCTGGAGGTGGAAGTCCATAACTATCATAATAGCTTATCTGCCAGCGAGTCATTCCATCTCCACAAGAATCCACATCTTTTGAATTAATTTGCGATATTTCTTCGAAATTGCCGATCACACAATCATGCCCAAAAACTGAATTTATTACAACAACTAGCATAAAAATATTTTCGACTAAAATCATTATGAGCCGTGGTGTGCGAGTACTTATATTTTTGGCCATCAACTAATGGATGTCCTGAAATCTGACACTGATAATCTTTATCTTTTACATGAAAATTACTGATTTTGCGCCATCGATTAGATTTAGTTTTGATAACATGCAGTAACAAATATATTACGTGCTACTCAAAATATTGTTAAGATAAATATCTCTTTAACACGTCATTTAGAGTATCATGTTTAAAGTTATAACAAGTGCTAACAACACTGCCAACACTCAAATATGTTTGAAGAATTGTTGTAATGTAAAAGAGTTGGAATGCTGGCTTAGAATTTCACTACCCCTTTCTACCCATGTCTTAAGAGGCGACTAAGGGTATGGGGCTTTTTAAGTGGTTTTTCGGGGATGAGATTGAAGACCCTTCACCAACGATACTATATTTCTACCATCTTGTCCCCAATTAACTTCCAAATGTGGCTGAGTAGTTTCTAGCTCTAAAGCTCTGGCTACCTCTCTTTGGGATTCATGGCCGTGAGTACCGTTGGTGGTGGTATTAAGTATCGTTGGTGATGGGTCTTCAACCGCATCGCCTAAAAACCACTTAAAAAAGTCCAATACCGTTAGTCGCCTCTGACGACACCCGTAGGTTAAAACTAGTAGTGACATTCTAAGCTGGCACTACACGGCAAAGTAACTGATACAATATAATGATAATTTTAATTAGTATTTTACGGTTATGACCAACAAATAAGATAATTAAAATCAAATCGTGTAGTGTGTAGTGTCAGCTTAGAATAGCACTACCCCATTTCTTCCGGTGGGTGTACGTATGAGGCGACTAACGGTATTGGGGCTTTTAAGGGATTTTTGGGCGATGCGGTTGGAGACCCATCACCAACAACCTTTATTTTACCATCATTTCTCTACTCAACTTTCCAAAAGTGGCTGAGGAATTTTTAATTCCTAAGCTCTGGCTGCCCCTTTTAGGGATTTATAGCCGTGAGTACATGTATGTAAAATCAAAACGTGAATATCTACTATTTATTTTATATTGACAAAAATAACAGAGATCTCAAACATAAACACGGCATAAAGTAGTAGATCGGATGGTTTCGGACCTTGGGGTGGTTAATGCACAAGTCGTCGTGTTTACACAACAAACGCATTAACGCGTGAGATGGCCTGTAAACGCGATAACACCGCCGACATATTTACTTGGTTTGCTTTGTAGTCGACTATCCGAGTTTGCAAGAAGTTGATTAGTTTGTACGTATACAAGTACGTATATATTGCCAGAAAGGGGTAGATAACTATAGAGCTTCTTGGGCTAGCATTCGTCAGCCAATCTTTAGTCTTTGACTCGAGAGTATATATTGGTCAGACTAAGCGGAATATCTGTGCTGTATCTTAATAATTTTAAATTTATTTTTTATTGAATCAATGTTTACGTTTCAACATAATATATATCCGCGCGTAATATAGGAAAATTTGTGACCATTTAAGCTTAATCGATTTATAGAAAAAAGACGAAGAAATAACTTTAACAAGTGAGAAAGGGTAAAGCAAAAATATTATATAATATAAAGTAATAAAGTAATATATATATATATATATATATATATATATATATATATATGTATATATATATATATATTATATCACGCTCGCATTATATAGGAGGCCTGTGGTATTAATGGCCCTTGAGGCTATATTAAGGGGGTTCATTGACCTCGCCTGCGAGATCGATACCTTGGTCATGTCCTTATCAAGTAAGTTTTCGCTTATTGTTTTCAAACATAATATACTTTAGAGCTAGGAACTCCTCAGCTAAATTTGGAAGTTGATAAGGAACCATATGGTAGAAATAAAGTATGGTTGTGATGGGTCTCCAACCGCACCGCCCAAAAACAACATAAAAAAACCTCATACCCTTAGTCGCCTGTTACGAGACCCTTGAGTAGAAAGAGGTAGTGTCATTCTAAGTCGGCACTACACAGCAAACGATTTTCAACCCTATATTAACAGCCAATATTAGTGCATCGAATTCCAAATCCATATGTTTACAATAGCGTTTGTTTAGGATTATAATGCTTGTAATAAAGCCAATGAGTTACTTCACATTTATGATATAAACTTGCCCTATTTCAACACGGTACCCTGTGCTCAAATTTTATCGTACGTGATTAGAAATTATGAGAATGTGAGTGTTGCCTTTGAATCTATAACTATCTGATATCCGTATTCAGTTTTAAATATGAAACTTTAGAAATCTCATATGTACATATACTCACGGCTATAAATCCCTTGAAGGGGTAGCCAGAACTAGGGAATGAGACATTCCTCAGCCACCTTTGGAAGTTGCGTGGGGAAAAGATGGTGAAATAAAGGTTGTTGGTGATGGGTCTCCAACCGCATCGCCCAAAAATCTCTTAAAAGCCCCAATACCGTTAGTCGCCTCTTACGCACACCCACCGGAAGAAATGGGGTAGCGCTATTCTAAGCTGACACTACACAGCAAATCTACACTACACTAGAAATCTCAGCGGGCTGAAAATGGCCTTACATGCTTAAAAAGCCTCTGCTCATATCTTGATTTGGATCGATTACTTTGTATAATTTCTAGTGTCATATGCTTAGTTGTTTATGCAGAGTTTTGGTGGTAAGTTGAAAATCATCTCACCTCATAAAATAATTAAGTTTTTAAATAATCTCGAAACAACCATAATTTAATGTAAGTACATAACCACAAAACATGCTCTTAACAATTTACATACATACGTATACTTACGGCCATAAATCCCAAAAAGGGGAAGAAAGAGCTTCAAAGCTAGAAACTTTTCAGCCACATTTGGAACTTGATAGGGTACAAGGTGGTAGAAATAAAGTATCGTTGGTGGTGGGTCAAACCTCTCGCCTTTTGTGACACCCGTGGGTAGAAAGAGGTAGGCATTCTAACCCGGCACTACGCGGCGAAATTTACTTCCTTGTATCATTTTAAGTCAGAAAGACATTATAGAAGACAAGGCAACTGCCGAAAGTAATATCTCCGTTCAAAAATGCAACTTCTACTTCACATCGCCTTTTCCCTAATACAAATTGCCTGTGAGTATCATAACGGTCCGATAGTTTCCCATTGGGTAACCTTTATTAAATTCCACTTGATACCTGCCAAGTTATTGCCTATTTATGTCAGCGTTTATTACATTTATTGTGAAGGGTCTAATGCACTTCTTACTGAAATTGATCGGCAAAGAGTGCTCGTCGAGTGAACGAGGTTGAAATTGATGTAACACATATAACTCACTTACTGCCTTCTGTTCGTGCGCAAAGTTACATTTATCTCTACGCTACGCCACTCCATAGATTATTGGAAAAGTTTGCTCTGAACCTCTCTGAGCTTACTTTTGATTTTTTGGATTCCACAGACTAATAAATGGGGAATTTTAATGTACAAAGGTTACATACTCTCTACTATAATATATACAGATGGAAGAAAATAATATTTAAAATATCCAATCATCTAAAATTATTAAAGCGTTAAAAAGTTGCAAAGAAGTAGTAGTAAATTCCATGTTCATCCTGTGTCTCTCAAAGTACCATGATCTATTTGATCCTTTCTTGAGATGCTGGCAAACCTCGCGTACTTTATTTACATTCATCGATTATGTCATAAACGAGCTTTTACATCCATTTTCAGCCTAATCTCTTTATACTCTAAGTTCTCGTTTCCTAAGTGGTATCCTTCTGCTGGTACTTTCATCCGTTTATTTCCACTCAACTTCTCCGAGTGCTAAAATCATTTCTTTTCTTATAGTGATATAGCTATATAGTTTTACCACATCAACTTTGACAGTCATAACAGCAAGTTCGTAACCGATGCTTAAAAACGATTTGGAATGTCTAACATGCAACTTCTGTCAATTTTAATGCACGCCTATGCAATGACCTAAAGCAATTTCTCATTCAAGTATCACTTGCACGATATTTATTTGTTTATGATTATACTGATACGCTTTGAGAATAAGCTTTATAACATTGAATGACATTTTTATTTTCTTTGTATGCATTAGTTATTGAGACATTAACATGGTATATTGGAGTAAACCGCATGGAATGTTAATCTATGGCAAGCCGAGCAAGTTGATACGATATTATTTTATCCGTCCATATTTATTTGCAAGTTTCGAGGGATCCCAAAGCGGTATACTTATCTTAGTTCGCTTCCAAGTGGATGTGACACATCATGGTCTCAACTAACTTACTACTTGTTTTACTTCGTAATCTTATAAAAGTGAAATAAAGGGTATCGTGATGAAGATCATACGACAGGGTTTAAGGTTCATATAGAGTTCATAGTAGAGTTAAAATTTCTTATACAAATGGTTTTCTAACAAGAACTTTGAATTGTGAAACATAATAAAACAAAGATTTTTGATTGATATTTTTATTTTATTAAGTTTGGCAATTATGAATGAAAATGATATAAACAGGAAAGAACAGGAAGCTGACAAATGTCTATTGTTTCACCAAAAAACAGTCTTTGGTGAAATGGCGATTGTTTCGTTAATCCTTCACTCACTCATTTTGAGCTTAATGGCTGCAATCGATTCAATAAGCCCAGACCTCGTTTTTAAAACATACACTTTATATATTTTAAATCGATTATAGACATCAAACTAAAAAACTTTGCCTATGGAATGCTTATCTAAAATATTGTAATTTTTAAAATAGGAATTAATAAAATATTTTTTGACTAAAAGAAAACTGATTTCAGTGTTGAAAAAACAACCGAAAATAAACAATCAAGTACTAAAAAGAAAAAAAATAGTTTTTAATTAAATATGAGTAGTTTGATTAACACCTTAGGAATTTCTTTATTCCACACGCGTCAGTTCAACCTACCTAAATCTTAAAATTCTCTTAAATTAATTTGTGAGTCGGTGCCAGACTGCGATAATTGATAAATAAGTGTGTATTTCGCACTTCATGTACACGTACAATGTAGGATACCTAGATGGTAGGGTAAATTGGTTTTTGTAGGTATTATCATTTAAAACGTTAGGCGATAGATATATATGTTTAGATTGTAATAATCAGAGATAGATAGTAGGGTGAATTTAATTTTGTTTGACTGGCACCGACTCAAAAATTAATTTAAGAGAATATTAAGATTTAGGTAGGTTAAACTGACGCGTGTGGAATAAAGAAATTCCTAAGGTGTTACTGACAGTACTCATATTTAATTAAAAAAACTTATTTCTTTCTTTTTACATACAACATATTCTAACAACTACAAAAAGATCATAGCTTCAGTAGTAATTCTCAATCATGATTTTATTACATGATTGATTGATGTCAAAAATGCGTCGTTCTAGTCACGACACGAGTCGTACATACAGTTAATTATAGTTCATCAAGTGTATTCATTTATGTATGCTGTTTCTATCCTAAAGCCGACATTTAATGATTTCACGCCTGTTATAGATAACACATACAACTCCAAGATATGTTTAACATGAAATCAATAAACAACAACGCGGATATGACGTTATAATCAGTAATCCTGATAATTTAGATATAGTTCGACACCTTCAAATAATCTTTTATAATTTAGTGATAGCGACGTCTGTAAATTCAATGTGTTTTGATACTTTTAGCTTTTGTAAAGACATAGCAAAATGGTTTTAAGATATATTCCAGTACTTTTCTTGTTAACTTCCAAAGTGTACAGCCAACAATGTGTAACATATGATTTGGAGGACAATATCAATGAGTTTTTTATAAATGAAGCATGTGACGGCTCTTTATTGTGGAATGTCGGATATTATGAAGATGGTGGTGTTGAAGCACCAAATGATGAAAGCAAAACATATGTTTACCCAAACCCATCGTCAAGCTGTATTTCTTCAAGAGTGTTTCCAATAGACACGTCTGGTAAACTTGAAGTGAATGTTTTTATGGACTCAGTCAGTCTCAGCGATGAAATCAGAGTAATAGTTCGAGGTTCCAATGAAGAATCCGATGATATGGTGATCGGTGATGGAGTGCTGCTGTCGAACGACGGCAACTTTGTGATAACTGATGGATTGTTTACTATAAATGTTACTTGGGTCGCTTCTGGATTATTTGATGGTTATGTAAGTAATTATTTCTTAATAAACTAGGTAAGGTCGGCTTCAAATAACACTAACCCATTTCTAAGGGGTTGGGCGATTTGAGTGGAGACCCACCATTCCGTATTTTATAATCTTTGCCTCACCTTCCTTTGAAATTTTTTAGATATGATATGATTCATAGAAGTTTCTTTTAATTCTAAAAATACCATTTTTCAGTTCCCGACAATACTTAAATATTACTGTACTGTATTATTTAATATTTATAACTGTGAGTAAATGTAATGTTTGTATATTTTTATTAGTTAGCTAGTTTATATGGGAGGTATGTAAACAAATAGCTCTATTAAATTAATAACTCAATGGCTCCCGTGATAGCTCAATGGGTAGAACACCGGTTGCAAACGACTAGTGTTCATATCCCGGGTCGGGCCTACACCAATTTGTCTTTTCTAAAGACATATGTGTGGTTAATTTATCTTGATTGTTAACAGTGAGGGAATACATCGTGAGGAAAACTATATGACTATAGCAGCCATAGGCCTGTCCCCTATCACATGAGTACACTGTCCATGCAAAACGTGGGTACTCTGAACACCAGGTGACAGTCACGTGATGTTCAGAATTATTATTACCTCTGCCAATCCCTTCGGGGATTTTCGGCGTCAACGTTGATGTTATGTAAATTAATAACATCGTAAATGCATAAAGTAACAAATATAGTAATATAAATTATATTAATAGAATCTTCTAGATACTTATTTTTCATAGTTTTAATGTAGAATACATAAGTATTCCGAGAGGTTATGTCATAAAAAGTGCATTTTCGCATCGACATACGGAAGACTATAGTAGTAGGTAATTTTTTAACTTACCAAAAATCCCCTAAGGGCTAGCCAGAGCTTTAGAGCTGGAAACTCCTTAGCGACATTTGAAAGTTGATAGGCAACGAGATGATATCGTTGGTGATTGGTTTCCAACCGCATCGCCCAAAAACCAATTTAATAAGCCCCATAACCTTAGTCACCTCTTACGACACCCATGGGTAGAAAGAGGTAGTGACCTTCTAAGCCTTCAGTAGCACTTCAGGGCATTTTATGTAATTATATGGATTTTATTTTGTCATTGAATTATAATCATTCATGAGGAATTTCATTCATAGTTAAAAAGTTACTATATTAAACAACTTTGAGATAAGGGAGAGCCTGCAAAAGCTGGTTGAAAGTACAAAACAAATGTTTGAATATCCGAAAAGAAAAACAATTTCACAAATATTCTAAAATGTATACATCTAAGGTATTACAATAATACTCTAGGTTTATTTTTCATAAATAAATACTTATTAGATGTCTTTGTTGCATAGACGTGTGTAGAGACAGATTTTTCGACACTACACAGCTTGTACTAAAATCTTAAGAATTTATTTTAACATTCTTCGAGGCCATAGAATAATGTATTTTTCAACTAGACGTAGTAAGCGGAAAGGACTTAACCCACACTTCCACTGATTTGAGTTAAGTATACCAATGTATTGCTGAAGGGTTGAATCTGTGAAGTAATGAAAACTCTACTTATAAAAAGTACACGTGGCCTTTTTATTTTAAACACCCAAGCTAACCCACTCAGTATGAAGAATGAACCAAAATTCAAACGTTTATATCGCGAAAACTACTTTTTGTGAGTTTAGTCCTTTCTGCTTAACTACGTCCAATTTTATATGTGATCAAATATTTTGTAAGACATCCTGTTTGCATCTTCTAGTGATTCAAGGTGATGCGAACGCGAAGGCGAACGCCCAAATATCCCTTAAAAGCCTCAATACCGTTAGTCGTCTCTTACGTACACCCACCAGTAGAAATGAGGTAGTGCTATTATAAGCCTTCACTACACAGCTAATTTTATAAAAACATTTTGTTTACCTTTAATAGCCAGCCAAGGCTCATGCTCGAAGGATTCCGTACGATCATCTAACAAACGGCTATAAAAGATCATTTGATTCATATAAAAAACCTCTTCGCTATTATTTTATTTTAATTGAGTTGTACATTTTTAAAGACAACAAAACATATTAATATTCTAAGCTAATATTCTCTTAATATCTCAAACGCCTATCTAATGACGTTATCATAACAGAGTGAAATTAAGCAAATACTCGGTTTTAATATTGGAAGCCTTATGTAAAAACTTTAAATGTCTTTCTACCTTCTATCAGGGTTTACAAGATGCCAAACGTATATTAGTCTTGTGTAATGAAACTTTAAGTAAGAATTTCAATAAGATTTCTTAATAGTTCAATTACTTCCGTATTAGCTCACTAATTCTTATTGGTTTGTTGAAGTTCATTGAGTTTACCAATAGAAGACAACACCTTATATTTCATAAGCCAATAAACAATGAGAGGACACCAATACAAATAACGTTCCTATCAATAAATCAAAGTGTTTCGGCAACCTGCGATTAATTGAACTTATAATTAGAACTAAATAAACTATATTATAAAGCTGGATATCTAAACTAGCTCAGGAGAACTATTGAACTAGCCAAGTACGAGCGATTCTAAAAGAGACCCAGCGGTACGGCGACAAGTCATAGTCAAAGGGACAGCCAGTGAGATCTCTAAAAAATACAATTACAAAGTTTTTTATGCTTTAACATATATATTATGTACACTAGTAGTATTTTTATACAAATGGGTGATATAGCAACCAAATAAAACAAAAATTATAAAGTTCCGAAGACCATCCATAAATAAATATAGAATAAATAAAAAGAACAAGCACGCAAGCATAACAATTTTTCTTGATACAAATTACAAGTGCCAACATAATAAATTATTAACTTTTTTGTTTACTTTCAGGTAGTTTTCACCGGTACAGCGGACGAAGCTTCTTTAGTGCTTATTGATTCTCTGCGCTATATTCCTCAGAATATAGACGATGACAGTTGTAGTATTTACAACAACGTTGAAAATGAATTAACAAGTACTACTGCTACGACATTAACGGAATCTGAAAGTGAAACAAATGATACCACTGGTTCCACACAAAACCCAGATGACTTAGACACTAATCAAACATCTGATACTAGTACAAGTGAGACATTACCTAGTGATGAAGGTACCAGCACTCCAGAAACAACCGAGTTCACTACTCCAAGTGATGGCGAAAATTCAACAACTACTGAATCAACAATCACAACACAGGGTGATAGTGATGATTCATCAATTGCTGAATCATTCACGACTACTACTGCAGGTGATAGCGAAGTTTTGGTAACTGGAGAAACAATCGAAGGACTAGAAACAACTACTCACTCAGAAACTATCATAATTCCAACTGGCTTACCTGATAGCATTACAACCGACCCCATCACTACCGATGATAACAATGAAGAACTATCGACAGACTCAGAGAGCTCTACTACATCGCTTCCTGTACCTACACAAATTCCAGTAGAATCAGATAAATCAGAAAGCTCATTTTGGACTCCTGTAACGATAACAAGTGTTACAATAATAAGTGCTATAATACTAGCATTAGTGAGTTGGTTCTTCTACGATTGTGGTAGAAACAAAACCATAAATGATATGACACCGTTCGTCGCATTGGATGACTTAGATAGAAATTTCACGCCTACAATAACAGTTCCAAGGGTCAATGAATATTATTCTAATTCTTTATATGCTGTTGATAGTTATAAATAAATATTATTTCTAATAATTGTCTTTAAAAAATATAAGTTTTTTATCTGAAATCTTATTCTGCGCAGAAATAAGAGTTTTGTCGTTAGGTGAACAAAACAACTAAAACCATATTTTTATTTTTTAATTTGTTTTTCATACAAACAACTCGTATACTCTAGGCCATAAATCCCAAAAAGTGGTAGCCAGAGCTTCAGAGCTAGAAACACCTCAGCCACATTTGGAAGTTGATAGGAATAATAATTAGTAGAAATAAAGTATCGTTGGTGATGGGTCGCATCGCCCAAAAACCACTTAAAAAAGCCCCAAGCCCTAAGTGGCCTCTTACGACACCCGTGGATAGAAAGGGATAGTAATATTCTGAGCAGGCACTACATGGTAAGTATTTAATACACTTCCATAAGTTCTACATAATATTACCATTGTCAAGAACAACAAGGACATTAGGTCATAGAGCCTATACCGAACAGGGCCTGTACATTTGAACATTATACAAATCTATTGCTTTGCTATGGTAATGTATCAGCATATTTTAAGTACGTTAGTGTTTGTATACGTGTGATAGAAAAAAACAGAGAGAATGTGAGTTTGCTAACAAGTGATGTTTAAGTATAAGTTTTTAAGTCTCCTAGTGTGTCATGTTATGTTCTTACTTATTCGCAGTCGTATTATAAATTGAATGAATCGTAAATAACATAGCGAGGATGTACGATAGTAAATAGGTAAAAAGACCTATAGGAATGTGGAAGGTAATGTTAGTAGAGGACGAGATCGGTAGACACATTTGTACCAAATGTGTGCTCGAAAAGGCAAGCTACCGAAGTATGAACAATAAAAGAGCACGTATGAAAAGGTTGATGAATGTAGACGAAGCTCGAGAGGTTTGCCAGGATCGTATATAGTGGCAATCGATAGCCTACCCCAGTGGAAAATAATGGCATGAGTACATGTATGTATGAAGTTATCATCTCTTCACTAGGTATTTTGTAAGGAGAAGTTGTCTGAAATACAAAGTTATATTGCGTTTCCAAAAATATGGATATAGCAGCCGTGATAGCTCAGTGGGTAGAATACCCCTATCGTGCAGACGATGAGGGTTCAAATACCGGGTCGTGCCCACACCAATTTGTCTTTTCCAAAATGTGGTTAATTTATCATGATTGTTAACGGTGAGGAAAAACATCGTGTGGAAATCCACATGGCTAAGTTGTACTTATATACTCATGAATAAAAGATGTTATTAAAGGAAAGAAAAATTTTTCGACACTGGCGGGGTTCGAACCCGCGACCTTCGGGTATACGCCCCCGTCGCTCTGCCAACTGAGCTACAGTGTCAGTTGGCAGAGCGACGGGGGCGTATACCCGAAGGTCGCGGAGGCCACTTAGTGAAGTAATCCATCACCACCATGAAATATTTATTTCCGGACTCTGATTGTGGAAACGGTCCAGCCACATCAACGGCAATCCTCTCCCAGGGAGCTCCCACATTGTACAACCGTAATCCCCCTCTACTCCGGGTCTGCGGACCTTTCACCGCGGCACACGTTGTACATTTCCGGCACCAGTCCTGTACGTCGTCCCTACAATGAAGCCAGTAAAACTTCGCACGAACCTTCTGCAACGTACGATTTACCCCAAGATGCCCGCCCGAAACACCGTCATGTGTTTCCCGCAGTACATCTTTAACCTTGGCTCTGGGCACGACCAATTGTAGGTGCTCTTCTTTACCGTTGGGTTTCTCCCACCTCCGGTACAGTAGACCATTGATCAGAACCAGGCTGTTCCATTGCGCCCAGTAAGCTTTCGTACTCACTCCTGTGGACGCTACTTCACTCCAAGCCGGTTGATCGTGTTTTTCCTTCTTCCATTTCATGATGGGTCTGAGGTTCTCATCTTCTTCTTGGGCCTTCTGCATAGCTTCTGTTTCCCATCCATCCAATGGACAAATTCGAGTCACTTTCACGACCTCCTCCTTCGACTCTTGCTTCCTACAATGTTTACAGTCTTCCGGACACGGTCTACGTGAAAGCGCGTCTGCATTGCCATGAGATTTACCACTACGGTGCTCGATAGAAAAGTCATACTCTTGTAGCTGTTCGATCCATCGAGCTACCTGTCCTTCCGGGTTTTTGAACTGGAGAAGCCATTTCAGTGCAGCATGATCAGTTCGAAGCTTGAACGGTCTCCCAATCAAATACTTGTAAAAATGCTGTAAGGTCTTCACTACAGCTAGAAGTTCCTTTCTCGTGACGCAGTAGTTTCTTTCCGCTTTAGATAGAGACTTGCTGAAATATCCGATCACAACTTCCTTGTCACCTTGGATCTGTGATAACACTCCACCAATAGCCATATTACTAGCATCGCTGTCAACGATGTACTGTCCCTCTGGCTGTGGATATCCAAGGATAGGTGTCTCGCAAAGCCTCTTCTTCAGCTCATTGAAAGATAACTCGCATTCATCATCCCAAGAGAAGGTTTTCTTATCTTCAGTCAACCGATGCAATGGTTTGGCGATCTCAGAAAACCCTTTTACAAAACGTCGATAGTACGAGCAAAGGCCGAGAAAAGCTCGCACGTCTGTTTTGTCCTTTGGCGTCGGCCATTTCTGC